>JNEK01002997.1:0-186967 GCA_000697295.1 Mucor indicus B7402
GCCCCCCCTCCTTTTTTTTTTTTTTTTTTTTTTTTTTAACTGATTTGCGTGAAATTCAAGAAAGATGATTGTGCAACCATTACGTTTTGAATAGTAAATTAAGGACGGAACACGGCAGGTTGTTAGCCGTGCCGTGAAGATTTTGACTCATTTCATCCTTTAAGAATCCACAATTAAACTATAGAAGTAAACGAAGTCAAAATATTGATTTGCAAGATTCTCAAGACACAACACAAAACATATTTAAAAGATACCTTTTCATTAATGAATCAAATTATATCTACGTATATGTAGTATTATAGACACTATCGTATAATGTGCCGATGATAAATAAAGTCTGTTCTCCGGCGACTATTCCGCCCCAACTGCTAGTTAGAAAAAGATTCAAGACATCAGGCATGCAACAAGAATAGTTCAATTCATAATGTACGCGGTTCGACTTGTTTTGAATATGCAACATGTTATTCATAAAACAGCTAATTGTGGCTTATCCTTAAGTTTCACTATAACTAGTACATAAAATATGTTAAATACTAACTTTAGGTAATTACGTGTCATCACACAAATGTTGTTGTTCTACAATGCAGTCTATGAATTGGAGATGATATAGCCACTTCAAGTATCAGCGATCGACAGCAGAACCACGATTATTGGAGAATGCCGCAGCACATGATAAACAGATTTTATTATTTCTTTTAACGAAGCTAACGTAGGCTATCATGGAGAAACATATAAACTTCGTATAGAGTAGATTGTTTTTAATAAAAGCATCAGTCAATTTATGGGCTTAATATTTATAGTGGCGTCGCATTATCAATACCATAATCTCAAGAGGCTCAAGATTATCTTACATTGAGCTTATCTAAAACAGAATCAGCACGCCTCTTTAGTGAGCTTTGCACAACTTGGAACTGAGTCAATTCAGATCTTAGTGACTCAAGGGCACTGAAAAAAGTGTAGACAGGGCAAACATGTAGGCTTCAATCAATGTCCAGATTTTTAGGAAAGCAATACATAGGAAAATATAAAGAACAGAAAGGGGTAATTCTTGATAACTACACGGATTATTTATACATATAAAGTTGAATACGCTGGCTTCTTTCAATTGAGATGCTCAAAGGGCTTTTCTAGACCTGCAACAACAATGGCCTGTGTCTGAAAATCTTGATTGTATCTTATTTAACATATATATATACATATATATATGTATATATTAAAGCTTCTTTATTTTTTGTTGAGAATTGCTCTTTTTCAGTGAAATCAACGCCTTTACTCCAAAAAGTGTTGCACGGAAACCTATATAAAGGAATACGACAAGAGCGGCATAAAGGTCCAAGTTTGTGCCTTTGATGTAAGACATGCGATGATCAGCACTCTCGCGATGGGGCAGCTTTCCTTTAACGTGGGTATAAGCAACTTCTTCTACCAAATCAGCAGCACGTACGACGCCATGTTGGGAGTGAATTTGTGTTAAAGCCTGGAAGCGCTCAACGCTCTTTTGTATTTCACCGTCTTCGTCGTCTACGACTTTTTTGACTAAATTCAAGGCTTCTATAGGATGCATGGATGTCTTCAAGATAGCGCCTAACTTACTGCGTTCAACTGTTACGGCATTTCCGGGTTGATCAGCGAAGAAAGGGAACATAATCATACGAGTGCCGGCATACATGGATTCGAACCAAGATCCCAAACCTCCGTGAGATACAAACACAACAGTTGAGGGGTGCAATAAAACAGCTGTTTGTGGAGCCCATTTAATAATACGCACATGTGGATCTCGTCCGTTTAATAAGTTCTTCATCTTAAAAATTTTACCGGAAGTGGTAGTGATACTGTCTGCAAAAATATCTTGAGATGTCACAGTTGCCCAGATTATACCATCCAGTGTACCATTTTCGACGTTATCTAACAAAGCTCTTAAGATAAATGATGTTTCCTTCTTTGTGGGTGTAGCCTCCTGACCAAAAGCAACGTAAGCAACACGCTTATGCTTATTTAGGTAATTTTTAAGATCGTCTGTCAAAGGTGCGTAACTCTTGGGCAAGATGGGCCCAACAAACTCAACGAGTGGTCCAAGTGGTCTAGCAGGTGAGTATCCGCTTACAGTATTAATAAGTTTTAAAGCATCTTTCCATTGAGCTGTGAGGTCTTCCATTTTAGCATCAATCCCAAGAGCAGCTTTTCTTTTGTTGATCTGAGTGACAGGAGGGATCATATAGTAGAGATCTCGGATAGGATTGACAAACTTATTCTTGAAGCGCTCAAGGAAAGGCTGGAATTCGGTTGTTGGCTCATTGAAGGTAGTGAATTTGTTGTTTATATAAGGCGCAGCGGAATCTGTTATATGTAACTGACCTGTCAGCAAACGGAATCCCATTTTATATGTTATATCTTACCATCAGTTGGGTCTACAGTACAGGATATAATGAAAGGAATTTCCAAAAGCTTAGCGGACTCAACACAGACATCACCAAAATTATCACAGATAGCAACGTCTATTTTATTGTCAATGAAGAACTGTTTTGTGAAGTTGTAGTCTAAACAGAAATTGTTTATTAGTCGTTACAATGCATAATAAACGGTGGGATCAAATATACAGTACCTCTTTCCAAGTCTCGGTTAACAAGCTGAATAGCTTTAGAAAGGAAAATAGTGGGATATTCTGCAGATAATTCACCACCTCCAACTGTCATTCCTTCAGGGACTTCAATTGTACTTCCAGCGCTTACCGTCTTGATACGAGGATAGGGTTTTCCATATCGAGCGAACTTATCCTTTTGTAAAGTATAAGAATTTAATCTTTTTACTAATATATACATATCTCTGACTTACAGTTGTGATAAAGAAAGCATTATGCCCTCTCGACCCCAGTTCATCAACGACATTTAAAACCCAATTCATATGAGAAGAGCCACCAAAATGAGCAAAGAAAGCAACATTTTTGTGTGAGTTGTTCTTGAAGTAGCTCTCCAAGGGTACGTTATTTGACTGTGCGTCCACTAGCAAAAAGATACTGGAACTGATTGCCACGATCGCCGAAAGTAACTTCATTTTTTGTCGCGAAAATGAGAAAAAATAAAGAAAATTGCATTTTTCTTTTTCCTATTTATATTCTGAAATTAAAAAATGCAAAAGCGTATGATATCCTGCGCTCAAAATTATTATATATACTATGCACAAATGCTTTTGGCATTCTGTTAATCTATAATAACAGCATGAAAGAACGTAAGCCTTACGAGGAAGTACTAGTGTTGATCCATCTTCATTAATTTTTAATGTAAAATGTTCCTTTCTAATCTCATGAATTAACTTATAAGCATCGATTGATTCGTACAAATGTTTAACAGAAGGTTTAGTGTAACTGACTCAGCCCCGTGTTTGGACATTTTTCCATGCGCTATAATCCATATTTAGTCATTTCTACGAATGAATGTTACTATGCAATCGTGTATTTATCCGTCAAATATCCGTAAACACAAAGAGCCCCACTTTGACATATCTCAGTGAGACAAGCGATTACTAGCAATGAATATTTTAGTCGAGTGGTCGAGCTTAACAGTTCCCAAAATATACTTGCACGCATAAGCTCTTTTTATTTTAACATTACAGTTTGGGATGAAAATGTTGTTAGATATTATGCTATTTTTGTTTTCAAAGTAGATTTTTTCATCAACGAAACGACGTATTGCACGATGAGCAAAGCACTATAACAACAGGAAGACATAAATACAATTAACGCGGCATAAAGGTCTACATTAGACGATTTGATATAGGACATTCGGTAGTCAGCACTTTCACGATGAAGAAGTCTACCATTCGTATGAGTATACACCACTTCTTCCACCAAATCAGCTGCACGTACTACATTATGTTCTGCGTGAATCTGAGTCATAGCTTGATATTTCTTGACACTTTTTATGATCTCGCCATCTTCATCTAATACAATTTTTCTCACTAATTCTTTTGCCTGTTGTGGAGTAGAGTCATATTTCAAGATACCGCCCAAAAAGCTGCGTTCAATAATTAAGGCATTTCCTGGTTGGTCGCTAAAAAAGGGGAACATAATCATGCGTGTACCAGTATACATTGATTCATACCAAGACCCTAAGCCTCCATGGGAGACAAAAACAATCGTGGAGGGGTGCATAAGGATAGCAGTTTGTGGCGCCCATTGTACAATACGAACATGATCGCTGACAGCAGAGTTACTTTTTACATCAAAGAAATCTTGAACTTGATATATAGTACCAGATGACGTGCGAATGGTGGCGGGAAAGTAATCAGCAGCATGAACAGCAGCCCAAATAAGACCATCTAGAGCACCCGTTTCTATATTGTCTAAAAGAGAGGTCAAAATAAGCTCAATTTCACTTTGGGAAGGTGTGGCCGCCTGCCCAAATGCAACATAAGCAACTCGCTGGTGGCTGTTCAAGTAAGATTTGAGGTCGGGGGTTAAAGGTGTATATTGTTTAGGTAAAATAGGTCCAACAAGTTCTACAAGTGAGCCAGTGGGTCTGGGAGCTACATAACCATGCATTGCGTTTATCAGCTTTAATGAGCCTTTCCATGGAGCTGTATAATGCTGGAGCTGGGAGGATGATATTCCCACGGATAGTTTCTTGGCATGGTAGTCTTTGTCAAACGAATACATGTAGTAAGCATCCAGTAACTGGTTTACAAATTTGTTCTTGAATCGCTCAGAGAATGATTGATGTTCCGTCTCTTGGTCATATATAGTAGAAATCATATTGTTTACATAAGGGGCGGCTGAATCTAATATAATAAGAAAATGAAACGAAGTTAGCTTCACGTGAAATAAGAAAAACACATGATTGTTACCTTCGCTTAAATCTATAGCGCCGGTTACTATGAATGGTATACCAACTGCTTTGGCAGCATCCATGCAAGCGTAGCCCCAATGGTCACATAGAGCCACATCAACTTTATTTTCAAGGAAGACCTTTTTTGTAAATAAAAAGTCTATTTGTGTATATTAGGCATCAGGTGTCAAACAAGTAAAACGCTCATATATACCTCTTTCAAAGTTTTGATTTGCGAACAATAATGCTCTTGAAAAGAACGATGTCGGATAAGATGATAATAGTCTTGCTGCTCCAGTAGCTGTTGTTTTAGGAATTTTCACGGATTTACCTGCACTCACTGTTTTAATATGAGAAAAGGGGCGACCAAAACGCATGTCACTATCCTATATGTAAATGCGAATTAAGCTATACTTTCCTTATTCTCTCCCTTTCTTATCCTATACTTACCGTCGTTATAAAGAAGGAATTGTGACCTCTTGAACCGAGTTCATCAATGATGCTTAAAACCCAGTTATAGTGTGATGAGCCGCCAGAAACGCAAAAGAAAGCAATATTTTTATAACCACTGTCATTGTAATATGACTTCTCCAAAGAGACCGGAGATTGTGCGTGAACAGCAATCGCCACCAAACTGCTGAAGGATACTACAATAAACTGTATCGAAATTTTCATTAGAGTAGTTTGCAATAAGAAAAGGCCGCTTTCTAGTTATTTATATAGACATCTACACAAATAGAACAGACAGTCCTTTTTAAGGTATAGTGTAACGACAAAGTAACGGAAGCAGCTATTACTACTATTACTCTTAAGAGGACCCATCAGAATTTGATTTATGCCACTAATTTTCTTTTTATATATAAAGCTCAACCGTAATTAACAAAACAATGTACTGTTAAAGAATAGACAGTAAACGATGGCTACAAGGATTACATATGCTAACCACCAATGACACAACGTTAGAATAAACAAAGTAAGTCCTTAAAGCCGCGTGAGATTAATTAGCCAATAAAAATATAAATTTTATTGTATACAAACATTGACCTGTATGGATTGGTTTGACGCAAACTTGACTCATATCAAATACTTGACAACTACTATACTCTTTAAACCAATCACTGTAAGTTTTTAGCTGTAAAGTTATATTAGAGTATATCAAACAATCAATAATATCAGAGGGGAAAGAAACATATGTATAGGCTTATGTTTTGCTTTCCTAAAAGTAAGTATACACTAGTTAGTTATCTATGATGGTTTAATATTAAGGATAAACAAGGCTCCATAGAAGACGAAATAAACAGTTGAAAAAAGGGAGGCATAAAGATCAATATTGTGTACTTTTAAATATAACACGCGATGGCCACACTTTTACTTCAAGGAATTTTTCCATCAACGCTGGTGTAAAGTAGTTCTTTAACCAAATTACTAGCAGCAAGAATGACTCCACGTTCTGAAAGAGTTTGACTCAAAGCCTGGAATCTCTTTACATACTAGTTATCATCTATACAACCTTTGTTATTACTGTAACTAGCCGTTTAATTTGCGGTAAAGTCGTAGTCGATGATGCGACATAAGCAACACGACCACGGTAATCAAGGTAGACTTAAAAGTTTTGCGGTAAGGACTTACATTTCCGAGGCATGATATGACCAACAAGCTCGGCGTACGAGCCTATTATTCTTGCTGAGGAATAATCTTGTAGGTTTATTGGTCAACTTCAAGGCCGTCTATTCCTTCAGCAAAAAAAAAAAAAAAAAAAAAAACCTTTGTTAGGCTTCTTTTCCTTGCTGAACTATAGACGAAGAAGGTTTAGTTTTTGAAATCCTATCCAACATGACAGATATTTGTAGACTAACCTCGTATTTCTAGAGATCAGAAGTAACAATAACTTTACCGATTAATCTGTAAACACCTGGGTATTTTATTTGACAGCTCTCCCATTAATTTTTTTTTTTACGGAATCTTTAGAGCCAATATCTACATAAACGTTAAAGGTACGGAATTAAGGCGTGAACGAAAATACAATCAAAGTGTTGTTCCACAAGCTACTGGAAAACGCGTCAATAAATTAAGGACGAGTCAAAACTTTCCTTATGAATAGGCGTTAATTGTATACTTAGCTTCAATCAGAAAGATAATAATTCATGTAAGTCACTAGCGCCATTCTGGTGTTGTTTGAGGCCGTGCTGAGTATTTACCATTAATAGTAGCACATGAGAGCTTTTTAATCAAGCTAAATTTACCTTATTATATATAAAGCCTTCCCCCCAACCATCCCACTTGACTATAGACACTATATAGTGTGTATATTTCATGATCGAATGGGGACTTGTCAGCCAGAAATAATTAAAAAAGGAAATTCAATTTTTTTTTACTCATGGAAATTTCACACACTTGAATATTGAGTAATATTGTATGTATTGATTTAAGGCATAAACAATTCTTGATTTTTTTTTTCTGTTTCTTTTTTTTTTTTTTTTTTTTTTTTTTTTTTTTAACTTGTTATAATTTACTTGACGATGACAATTAACGCTAACATTCGACCCATTTATAAAGTCTTAATAGCTAATCGAGGTGAAATTGCTTGTCGTGTTATTCGCACTTGTAGAAGATTAGGTATTGCTACTGTAGCTGTCTATTCTGATAGGTCAATAGAATTATTTTTTCATTTTTGTGTTCCTGAATATTAATGCGCATCTGTAGTGATGAAAATGCGCCTTTTGTGAAATTAGCAGATGAAGCTTATCATATCGGTGCTTCAATTGCTGCTGAATCGTACCTGAACGGAGAGAAATTAATTGCAGCTGCCAAGCGATCTGGAGCAGACGCGATACATCCAGGCTATGGATTCTTGTCTGAAAACGCTGACTTTGCTGAATTGGTAGAAAAAGAAGGCATTAACTTTATTGGTCCCAGACCTGATAATATAAGAACCATTGGTGATAAAATTGCTGCTAAACTATTTATTCAGCAAAACGCGAATTCGATTCCTCTTATTCCTGGTTATAATGGTCAAGATCAATCAGTAACAAAGTTAGAAGAAGAAGCAAAGAAGATTGGTAATATCAAATAGGAAATTCATGCAAGTATTTAACTCCCGTTTGTACTCTAATCATTAGAGTTCCCAGTTTTACTTAAAGCCTCAGCTGGTGGTGGCGGTAAAGGCATGAGAGCTGTATATGAAACAAGCAAGTAAATTTATCGAGAAATAATACTAAAGTGAGGGAAAACCAGCTCACTGTTTCTTTTTTTACATTTAGATTGAAGGAAGAAATTGAAGCAGCTCAGGGTGAAGCGCTTCGAGCTTTTGGTTCTGATCAGCTTTTAATTGAAAAATACTTTGAGAGTATTCGACATGTGGAAGTAAGCATGCATTTTTTTTTTTTTTTCAATAGATTCTAGTGTATTAAATGAATGTAGATTCAAATCTTTGGTGATAAATATGGTAATGTGTATCATATCAATGAGCGTGATTGTTCAGTTCAAAGACGACATCAAAAAGTAGTAGAGGTAAATAGTAATGAATTCCCAATGCTTGTCATTAAAAACATTCCTAATGTGGTAATATCATATGCCATTCTAATAATTAGGAAACTCCTTCTCCAGCTGTTGACCCTCAATTACGTGCTGCAATGACAGGTGCTGCTGTAGAATTAGGTCGAAAGTTAGGTTATGTTGGTGCTGGTACAGCAGAATTCATTTTAGTAAATATACATAAATAACTACTGAAGCATAGTATTAAGCATTGATTATAATAGGACGAGAAAACCAAAAAGTTCTACTTTTTAGAATTAAACACCCGTCTTCAGGTAGAACACCCTATTACTGAAGCTATTTCTGGTTTGGATCTCGTCGAATTACAGCTTCTTGTCGCACAGGGTTATAACTTGAAGGAGTTGGGTGTTCTTGATAACATTCAATTCAAGGGGCATGCTATTGAAGTCCGTCTATGTGCTGAAGATCCTGATAACGACTTTAGTCCTCGTACGGGTGTCATTCAAAAATGGAGTCCTGCTGAGAACGTTGTTCCTGGTGCCCGTTTTGATACAGGCGTAGAGGACGGCTCAGAAATCTCTATCTATTATGATTCCATGATTGCAAAAATTATTGTTCATGCGCCTACACGAGCTGAAGCCGTGCGTCGTATGATCATGGTCTTGACTCGCACTGTTATTATTGGTGTCACAACAAACCAAAAATTTTTGCTCAGTATCATGAAAAACTCGCGTTTTCAATCAGGCACTTTTGATACCAACTTTATCCATATTGAATACGACCGTTTATTCCCAGCTCCTCATATTGATGATATCAAGAATAGCGTAGTTGCAGGTCTCCTCTTTGATTGGTCTCTTCGTCGTTCTCAACAGGTACACTTGAAAAACATTCAACCTGGCTGGCGCAATGTGAATTGGCGTCACAAACAAGTCAACTTTGCTATCAATTATGGCAAAGAAGTTCAAATCCAATATACATACTTGGGAGACCCCGATCACTCAAAGCGTCACTTATTCAAAGCAGCTGTTGTTCCGCGAGAGGAAGCAAAGCATGGAGAAAACCTACCTGAATTACCAATTTCAATCGTCTTATTTGAAAATGATTTGACCCAACAAAAAGCTACAGCAAAGGGTATTCAAGGAGGCAAAGGACTTTTACGCTGCACTATTGGTAATATCTTTGTTTTCATAAAACTATGGAAAAATCAATTCATTCTTTCCCATGTATAGATGGTGTGCAAAATCACTTTTATATCGCTGAAGATGTTAGAGATATTCACGAAAAATCCATTTTCGTACACGATTTTGCTCGTGGACACCAAGTTGAATTAGTAAAAGTAGACCGCCTTAAAAGTAAAGCTGCTTCTGCTGAAGACGATAGAGGTATAATGAAAGGAAAAAAAAAAAAAAAAAAAAAAACCACCATTTACTTTTATTTAACTTTTTCTGTTAGTTACACCTTATACATCATCTATGCCTTGTCGTATTCTTAAAGTTTTGACGCCTACTGGTACTGTCGTCAAAAAGAACACACCTCTTTTATCAATTGAATCCATGAAGACAGAAGTCAAGATTCTTAGTCGACACGACGGTGTTGTTACCATGAGAGTAGAAGAAAATCAGTTAGTTGATGCGAGAGTACTTTTATGTTCAGTTGATGAAGTTAAAAAATAAAATATTTTTCATTGTTGGTATATGCTCATATCTAATACCTTAAACAGGCGTAACTGCTAGTCATTAAGAAAGCGCTATGTATAATATACATATAGTATCTGTCCTCAATGCTAACTATTGTTGAAGAAAGAAACGATAAACTCTATTATGATTAGTAAAAACAAAAAGTCCAATAAAGGAAATGCCTCCCGAGTGAGTACCAACTATGTAGATGAATTGACACGTCTTCGGAACAGAAGGTTATGGGTACAAATCTTGTCCCACTTGTGTGTTCGTGTAAATAGTAAAAATAACAAGAATGTTGTGTAAAGTTTGGAATTCGTGTAGATTTTTCTCAGGTTGTTTTGTAACCTCGCATCAGTTAAAAAACACGTTTAAGTTTCCAATTGTTTATTGTAACCTGTTCTCGCGCGACATAAGGATAATAATGTGATTTGTTTTTCACATCTGTGTCGCAAATAAGTGTGCGCAAATATCACTTCTACTTCTATAATTTCCTTCTTTGAAAAATGAAATTTCGCTTGACATATATGGCATTAGCCAATTTTTTGAGCATCGTCGTTAATTCAATTGAATCTTGTGTGTTTAGATAGAAATGATGCCCTTCATTTGCTTTGATTAATACCTGGTAGTATGTAAAAAGGTATCTTTCTCAATTTGACTGTCACCTACAATCAAAATGCACATATATAAATAACTGCGCAGTAGTGTGCTGTAACCCTTTAAAGTATAGCTAAGTTAACGATGCAACAACACATGCATATATTTTTGATTACCAACTTTCTATAACGAGAGCTAGTCGGCTGATAAGTATATTATATATATGTATATTTCTATTGTTTTGTCTCACCTTATCTTTCAGTTAAAGATGCAAATAAAGTTGTGTATATATATTTAACAGAAGCGATAGTAATTTGCACCTGCTGTAATCAGATCACTGCGATGTTATCAACTATATTACTGTGACGCGAACGTAATTGACTCCTGTTATACATTCTCCTCCATTTATCTTTTTTTTTTTTTTTTTTTTTTTTTATAAAGATATTAGTAAAGACTGAGTAATATATATTTACTAACTTTTCCATCTAATAAGCTTTCCCAACCAGAGAAAGCAGATGTTTCTCTTTTCTTGGAACGGGAACTTTCCTAAATAAACACGTCATTTTTTTTTTTTTTTTTTTACTAAAGATCTTTGCAGTGATTCAATTCTTATCATATTATTCTTTTACACGGAAAACAAAGCCATCGCCTATTTTTATGTAAAAGAAAAGTGAGTTTTTCAAAGATTAATTTAATGATCTTGTCATTTATTGTATCTTACACGCTTCTATTTCTAAACTAGGCAGATCGTACTACCTCCGCTTTCTATTCTGCAAAATTTAGATTTTAGAAAAAGTATGGAGAGGGTTGATTAGGGCAGGCCAAATATACTTTGTTTCTTACTCAACAGTGACTTATAGAAATTATGTATACTTATTCTTACAACCATAAAGTTTAGACATTATACGCGGCCAAAGGGAAGATGATCACTTGTTCAACGCGCCTTTCTTCTTTTTGTTATAGCGCAAGAGTTGTATATACTTGGTAGATTTCCTTTTTCAAAAACCATCTTGAATATATATATATATATATGGAATTTATCCTAATTTGAAATAATCGATCGTAAAATTGCCATTTACTCCCACCCTCCATTTACTGGATGTTGCACACTCATCAAAGTTTAATTTACCTAGAAGAATGTAATTATAAAGCTGTTAGTAATAGAGAATCAGTTTGTAGACATTGTTACATACTTTGATGCATGATTTATTATGGTGAGAAGTAGAACTCACTGCCTCGAAGAATAAATATACGAAGGAAACGTATTCAACAGAAATCCGAGTGCGCATTTAGCAAAATACCGATTTTTACTCGAATTGTAACTAACCAGTTACGTCATTAGGTAACAACAAAAAAGTAGCTCATAAATAGAGATATTGGCTATTATGGGAAGAGTTTATGATTTAAACTAGACTCATAGAACAGATCAAAGTAGCTTTATGGCGAGAGTCACTAGGAGCCTTGGTAGTTAAAGCACCAATTGACAGTGTTTTATAGATATATTAGTTGCTTTTGGTTGGACATTCTTCAACTGTAATCTAGAAGGACCTATCTCACTCTTTTACGTAAGCAAAAAAAAAAAAAAAAAGGTTAGAAACCGTTGCGTCTGTAAATATAGATTGCACACGATAAGGACTGTATACATTAAACAAAAGCTTACTGTTTCTATAATAAAACATAATCTAAAAATAAACAAAAAGTTAAAATATAATCATGATCTAATATTCTTATTTCTGGGTGGTTACATTCTTGTTGATTCATGTATTGTCTATTACTTGACTGTTGAAACGCCAAGATTATTTAGGATAAAATTACCCGTTTCATATATACATTCTACTACAAGTACTTGGTAACTTATTAGTAAACGGTTAAAAGTAGATTGACGCTAAACCCTAAACTGAATATCAAATTCAACTGCAAATGCCATGCAAAACCTCCGTTGTTGAGCGTCATTGTTTTTAAGCTTTTGACCTTTGGATAGCCTTAATATTTATCCTCTCTCCCTTTGATACACATGGCACTTGGGTTCCCACGCGGCGGTTAATGATATAGGATTATTGACTAAAAATAGTGATATTATACACCATATTGGGAGGGTCATTACACAAACCGATTAAAGTTCCGCACACATCAAAACGTGTAAACTATATTATCTACATTTGCACAACACTATCATATTATAGAAAACTGTAGGCAGGGTCTGAATATAGAGAACCACACTTTGGGGCTGATGTCATTATAAATTGACAGCACTTTATAAAAATTTCTTCTATAAACAAACCTGTCATGTTTGAACCTCTGTGTCTTGCAATGATTTGTAAGGCATGAGATTATAAACCCTGTTTACTATACTATAGGGTATTATTATAAGATTGTAATACAAATAAAACACACGCGCCCTTGGCGTTAATAGAGAAATATGATGGAAGCCAAGAAGGCACGATTGGCCAGGAGATTTTTAGATATTGAATAGATTTTGGTTTGGAATATCACAAAAATCTAAAAGGGAATGTTATGTCAACTGATTTAAAACCAATCAGAATTTCATGTGTATTTCCAAATTTAAATATCACATCATAAAGAATAGCGAGTTAAGAATCCAGGCCCTTGTACACAGAAAAAAGAAAGATAAGGAGGTGTTCGCTTATAGATATATTTTATCTATATATGACAAAAAAGAAAAGTTACACTCAATGGTGATATCATAGCTTATATTTTTCAAAAAAAGATGTTAATACCCCCAACCCCCTTTTTTTTTTTTTTTGCGCATTTGTGGAATCTTGGCAAACATGTAAACAACAACAGCTTTTTGCTAAACTATTTCCCTCGAATATTTTACCAAAAAGAAAACATAAAAAACAGAGTCTTTTCTTTACTTGGTATTAAAAGAAGCGAGTGCTCTCAGCTTTTATATTTAGACAAAACAGGAAATTGAGGCTGAATTCGTACCAACAATTATAACATAAAAACATATACAACTTTTTTACAATAAAAATGAGTCATGAATGACATAGAATTGTGGAATTTGAATTTTTTTTTAATTACCATAAATGTAGAAATTATAAAATTCATATAAATACACACGCTTTTTGTTACCAAGGGAACCGAAAAAAAAAATATTAAATTTCACTCATCCCATCTTTTTTTTTTTTAAAAAAATCTTTTCTTTCTGTTCCCGATATAAAAAAAAAAATTAGAAAAATAAAATGTCAATGAGTAGTGATGAAGCAACACAAAAAAGACAAAGAGTTAGTCGTGCCTGGTAAAAAAAGAATAGAATTTTCTACCCCACATTTACTAAAAATAGTTTAAAATCGATAGTGATCATTGTAGAAAGAAAAAGATAAAGTGTGATGGCCTTTCTCCAATTTGCAGTAATTGTCAAGCATTTCATTTAGAATGTTCATATAAAGACACAACCAAAAAGGTGAGCATTTGTTCTTTTTTTTTTTTTCCCACTGGGAAATTTTTAGATGCTTCTAAAGCATCTATTTTTTTTTTTTTTTTTTGATAAAGTGACTTTTGTTGACTAATCTATGTCCATTTAAATTTTAGAGAGGTCCACCTAAAGGATATATTGAAGCCATTGAAAATAAGTTGTACAAATTAGAATTATATTTGAATGAAGTGATAAAGAAAGACGATGAAGATCCTCGTGTGATGGAAGTTTTAAAAGAGTTACAAGCTCCTCTCGAAACACCTAATGGAGTCACCATCTGCGGTAGACCACAACGCAGACAACGTAGAAAACAGCACAGCACAAATAGCGACAAAAATACATCAAACACATCCCCCATGTCACCATTGTTTGCTAGTCCACCCTTAACTCATATGGATTTACAAGACGATAATTTGACTACATTAGCCAATTCTGCATTACTCGAAACAACACCAAACGAAACCTCAGGTTCATTATCCATAGACGAACACGGTCAAGTCCGTTACCTGGGCAACTCGTCTGGTTTCTATCTACTTTCAGACAGTCGTACATACAAAGATGGAGTCTTTCATTTCACTGGATACTACAATCAACAAATGATGGCTGAGCAGCAACATCAACAACAAGAATCATCAGTCTTTGATATGAATCAGTTTAATGATTCCAACAAGCATAGAATAAATCCATTGGAAGTACCTTCACACGACCTCTCGAAACACCTTGTTGAACTCTATTTGGAGCATTTCTATCCTGTACTTCCCATGTTTTACAAAAAGACATTTGCATCGAGCACAAATCCTTTAGAACCCGTGTCTCCTCTTTTGTTAAATGCCGTTTATGCTATTGCTTCTCGTATCTCTCCTGACGTCAATGTTCGTTCAGATCCCAATGCACCTGAAACCGCTGGTCACATCTTTTACGAACGTGCACGTTGTTTGTTAGACGACTATTATGACACACCCAAGATCTCCACAGTGCAAGCTCTTCTACTAATGGCAAGCTATCAAATGGGAGCAATGAAACCCGCCAAAGCATGGCTTTACAGTGGCATGGCTTTCCGTATGGCACAAGATCTCGGCCTCAATCGTAACTGCGAACACTGGAATATTTCTCCTGATGAACGCGAACGTCGCAAGCGTGTCTTTTGGTGCTGCTACATTGTTGATCGTCAAATGAGTGCCATTTATGGTCGTCAATCCACATTCGATGATCGCGACTGTGACGTTCCTTTACCTTCTGTTGATGACGATGAGCCTATTTCGGGGTTTGACCGACAAGCACGTCTTCTCGATGTTTTTATTGAATCCATCAAATTATCCGATCTCTTGGGCCACGTTTTAAAAGCCATTTATTACGCCAAATCGACTAAAAGCACAGATTCAAGACAAATTGATCGTATTGTGGGTGCTCTCCATCGCCAATTGGTACACTGGCACAATCATTTACCAGCTACTATTCAATACAAGATTCCCAACACTCAAAGTGGCGAACAAGTACCTGATCCTCCTGCGGCTATTGGACAACTTCATCTCATGTACTACACAACCTTGATTTTACTGCATCGTTCATTCATTCCGGGACCCAAAGCGTCACCAACACAGTTGCCCATTTCTTTGCCCTCTTACAAAATTTGCGAATTGGCCGCTACGTCGATTGTAGATATTGCAACCATCATGATGAATGAACAACACCTTCGTTACGTATACCATTATTCCGTATTTTATCTCTTTACGGCAGGCATCATCTTTATCAAGTTAGCATCATCAAGTGATCCCAACCGCGCTTTTGATGCCAAAATCAATACCAATCGTGTCATGAAAGCCTTGGACGAACTCGAAAACACATGGATGAATGCCTCTCGTAACTGCAATATTTTGGGTGAATTGGCCGGATTACGCGATATTCGATTAGCAAGCGATAACAAATATGTGCCCAAAAAAGCCGCAAAACCAAGCCCCCAGCCTTCCATTGCTGTACCCAATTCACCTCCAGAAATGACAATGTTTGGCTCCAATTACGGTATGAATGCTGTTGATGATATGAAGTTCCGTACACCGCAACAACAGACTTGGAAACCATCACGACATCAACGTTCGGCTTCTGATATGGATCCTTCTCTTTTTGCCATGCCTCCCTTCGATCCATTTGCGGCTAATACAATGGGAAACACCTTCTTTAGTACAAGCATGACAAGCGGAATGCCATCTTCACTTAATGAATGGAATAATTATTACTTTGGCTCCTTGAACACTACCTCGAATAAGCCCGAACGTCAATTATCATCCAGTGGATCACCTTCATCAGTGGAAATCTCAACGTCTCCCTCTCAAAGTATTTTATTGGGCCTTTTTGATCCATCACAACAACAAGACCAACAAGTCGTAGCATCACCCATACCCATGTCCATTGATATTAATAATGAAAATAATCAAACAAACCTCCCTACTGATGTTCTTTTCTGGTAGACTATGTAAAAAGATCTCTCTCTCTTTCTCTCTCTTCCCCCATTTCCCTCCTTTTTTTTTTTTTTTGTACATATAGATATGCTTTTAAGAAATATAATAGAGAAATACATACATACATATATATATATATATAGAACAATAAAGATTATTATGATTTCATTTTTGTAGTTTATTAAAGTATATAGTCTATGTAATTAATTATCTATTTGTGGTTGTTGTTGTAAAGAGTGTTGATTTGTTCGATAGCCCATTTACCAAAAGCAGCATGAACCTTGGCTTCAGGATGATATGAGTCAAAGAAAAAATGAGCACCAGCGTCATCACAAGCAGTCGTATTACCAATACCCCAAGCACAAGGACCATTAGAAGTAGATAAACCCAAAGCTTCAGGGTTAGCCAATTGTTGCTCGAACCAAGCATGATCATCCAAAAAGTTAAAGTTGACACCACCTACATTACTTTGCAATTCCGACTTAACAAGATCGTTGTAATCGTTAATCAATTGTTTGGCAGAGTCCTTATCTTCTGCTTGCACCACAGGCCATTGGTCGAAAGGTGGTACGCTCATGACAAGGAATTCCTTAGCACCATACATCTTCACAAGGGTTTGTACGCCTTCCACGACATTTTGAGCGACCTTTTCCTTGGTGTAATTGGTATTGACAATCACGTATTGGTCAGGGTTAACAATAGCGTTCAAATCGTTGTAGCCAATGTAGATGATATAGAGATCGTCAGCAGTACCGTTCACATAAGTGGTTTCGATTTGTTGCTTGAGACCGGGCACAATGTAGCTGTTGAAAGAGGAATAAACATCGACGTTGTTGGTTGTAGCACCACCATGACCGAGATTGATGACCTGAACGTTGGTGAAGTTTTGATCGACGTATTCTAACCAGGTAGGGCCATTACTGAAACGACCTTCAAAGTAGGGAGGACTGGGAGGGAATTTACTGTCCTTGTAGTCGTTACCATTGTCTGTGAAAGAATCAGCATAAGCAATGATCTTGTCAAAAGCAGAAACAGCAGTGGTGGCGGATAAACCGATGAGGGAAGCTAAAGCGAGAGAAAATTTCATTTTTTAATTGTGGAAGATGGAGAGGGAAAAAGCACGATAAAAAAAGAGCTTTATATATAAGTATTTGAGCTTTGTTACATAATGTTCCGAGTAAACGTTTTAGTAAGAGGACAAGGCTATTGTGTTTATGTTGGAGTGAGATGTTTAGTAAGCCATTGATTTTATTGGATCATAGTGATTTACTATAACAAGGGGATAAAGGAGATGGATCGTCTTAAAACATTTGCTTTGAAACATGAAATATATAATTGACCGTATCAGTTAACAACTCATAAAAGAACAATTCTTCTACTATTTTTTATTACACTTATTCGATTCTTAACGAGAATTACGGATTATTAATAAGCTATTATATCTAGTTTGCTTATGTAAATCTTTAGAAGAAAAAAGCAGTAAAAAAAAAAAAAAAATTGTCGGTTTAAAGTTTATTGGCTGAATCGAAACAGCCCTTTCAAAATACAAGCTCATATACTTTTATCCATGGTTGATAAAATCAAATACAAAGGGAATTCACGACTATATGACTTGGTTGTGTGTTAGATGCAATACATAACCAGATACAAAAATATGTAAGCCATGACACTACTAAGTAATTACAATTTCCCCCTCTCAAAATAGACTATCAATCTTGCATTTCAATTAATAAGATTTTTTGAACTTTATTTTGCAGCGTATATCCTTACTGTGTGGCTGCCTATAATTTATGCATGAGGCAATCGCTATTATATCAACTCAAAATAGAGAATAATGTTCTTTGTTGAACAAGACATTGATGGTTTGCAAGAGCAATCATCACACACAAAAAAAAAGGGGGGGGGACTAATATGTATAGTGAAGCGGATCACTGAAATATGAAGATTAGATACAACAAACTTTTTCGGGTGCTATAGAGTCTTGGCTGACATCCTATAGGTCAATATATTTATAAAGACTTTGGAGACTACTAGCAAGGTAAACAATAGCGTATTATTAGGCTATTTTCATCACTAGAAAACACACTCTATCCAATCATGTTTTTGTATACTCTGGAAAAAAGATGGTATGCAGGAGAGCGATGATGTTATATAAAAACCGCTTACAAAGAGATAATTATAAGCCGCTTGTTAAACACCGATATTCAATTAATAATAATAGCAATATCATTACTTTAGAAGAGAAGGATACCGTTGAATCCATTTACCTCAAAGTCATAAACGACTCTTTACATTTGTGATATAATTATGGCATAGTTCTACTGTAGATATATATAATTTTTTTATTTTACTCTGCTACTGGGTTCTTTCCTTTTTTTTTTTTTTTTTTTTTTTTTTTTTGTTCCTTGTATAAGATTATCCAACATGACCGAGGTTCCTAATACACCAACTCCCAATAATATCGACCAGATTGCTTTACAAATCAAATCTCTTGAACAAAGAACTACATCTGTCACACTTTCTCGTAACGCATCGGTTTTAGAACTAAAGCAAGAAATCCAACTTGCTTTTGATGTGGATTCCGATCGTCAACGTCTAATCTTTCAAGGTCGCGTATTAAAAGATGATAAACATTTAAATGATTATGGTAATCTATATATTCTTTGTTATTATGTCTTTGTATTTTTCTCGACTCTAATAGTATTATTCAGCTAATTTGGACGACGGAAAAGTGGTTCATCTTGTAATTAGACCACCCGATGCCCCACATAACCCTTTAAATGGTACGAAACCTCCATAAAGTTGTTCTTTTGTTATTAAACGCTTCTTTAGATGAACCTACTGCAGGAAATCGTAACAGAACATCTTCAACAAGATCACGTTTCTTTCCTTCTATTTCAGGTCGTTTCCCAATGATGGAAGGATATGCATTCATTACTTTAGACTCTCATTTCAGCGATATGGGTGGTCATCGTTCGGTACATATAGAGACAGAGAAGGAAAAGAGAGAGAGAATACAGTGTATTAAACCAATACGATAGTTACCAAACATGTTTAGTGGACTTACACGGCTCACAGACACCCCTTCAGTCAATGTAAGATAATATTTTAGGGAGATGATGTTGTTGCCCTAACAAATTGTGATATAGCCAATAAATCGACCTTCAAGAACAACTACGAGTTTTACATTTGGTAGAGCCTTAGATGCAAGTAGTGGAAACAGATCTCCAACAACTCTTCCATTTCCTGTAGGCAATGATATACATAAAAGAACAGTTTTTTTTTTTTTTTTTTCTTTTGTTTGCTAAATTTTACATTATTGAATAGCCAAGTGTAGAAGTAAGATTAGCAAGAACTTTAGGATCTATAAGAAATGTCAGAAATATATTAGATGAACAGAGCAATGGTAAGAGGCTTCCTACAAGATAAAGGATTCCATTTTAACTTTATTTTTGCAGTTTCTCAATCATCATCAATACCCCATTCTTCACCAGATCAATTAAGAGAAATTCGAAATAGGTTAAGAAGTAGTGGCAATAATCAATCTTCACAAATAGCTATGGTATTACGAGAATTGACAGACGTTATGCAGTTATCGGTGCCTAGAATGAGAGAAGTATCTACTCTTTTAAGGCAAGCGCATAGACCAGAGAATGAACAGGTAAAAAACAAACGGAGCTTCATGATAAGAGACTGAAAAAGAGGGAGGTTTATAGGCTAATGACAGAAATCGTATGCAGAATTTATCTCGTATTATACAAGGCATGAGTTTAATAAATCACTTTCTCGGTTCAGTATTAGCCAGTGCAGATATAGAAAACATGAGACGTGCTAATCCCACTTCACCTCTAACAACACCTATTATGCCTTCTTCTCGAGGAACAACAGAAGCAGTACGCACATCTACACCTCCCTTTGTCGCTTCTACCTCAGAACCATCTACTAGCAATAACACCAATGCGTCTGTCAAACGAAAAAACCCAGAGCCGGAATCATCTTCGCCATCAGATAAAAAACCAAGAAATGAAAAAGGAAAAGAAAAAGATTAATAATAAACTCTTTATTGACTTATTATCTAATAGCGGTGCCTTGATCTTTTACTACTTTTCTTTCTTTCATATTCTTCTTGTTTAAATTTAGCTTCTCTATCTCTTGGATCAATTACAACATAATCATCTACAGTCTCTTTTCTTTGCATTAAATCTTTTCCTTTCAAATCTTTATCAAAGACAAGTTTATGAGAAATCCAACCCTCATCAGTCATTTCCTCTTCTTCAAGAGTAGCAAAACACGACTCACAATTGGGAATATCGTGCAATTGACATACTTTTTTCTCCTTCTTTTCTTCTGGAGCTGCTGTTTCTTTAGCGCTGGATAATTTCTTTTGAAAAGCCATGAGTTGATTCAATACCTATATCCATATTAAACGACTTCAAAACTCCCCACTCAAAATAGAAAAAAAAAAAAAAAAAAAAAAAAAGAGTTGCCTTACATCAGTGTCGTCTGACTTTTTGTTTTTTCTCTTTTTGCTTTGTTTTCCTGTCATGTATTTCTCGCGCTCAAGGGCAACCAAAGATTTCTTTTTCTTACTTTCTTTCTTTTCTTCTTCTTGAATTGGAGGAGGTTGCTTGGAGATATTGCGGATTTCTTCTTTGATTTTATCTACAGCTTCAGAAGGTTTCTTTTCTTCTGATTGTTTGATTTTCTCCTTGAGTTTTTCTGTCAATGATTTCTTTTCTTCTGCTGCTTTCTCTTTCTTTTCCTCTACTATTTCGGGCTTCTTTGGCTCTTTATCTTCTAGTTCTACAAAATCATAGGTGCTTTTCTTTTTCGTCTTTGTCGCTGTTTCTTCAGGCTCGAATTCAGCTGCCTCTTCTCCAAACGACAACAAATTCAACTGTCTATTCACGTAAAAGAATCAGTAAAGAAAAAGGAAGAGTCCTCTCTTTTTGCTCACTTTTTTCCCGGCTTCTTTTTCTTTTTCGCTTCAGCTTCTTCGAGTTTCTTTTTCTCCAATTGTTTGGCTCTACGCTTCTCTTCTGCTGTAATACGTGGTATAATATCATCAAAGGGGTTCAAGACAACTTCAGCGCTTTTAATACGAGGAGGATACAAAGGGCGTTCATTATCGTCAACTTCTAATTCTGTCATTTTCATCACGTTAAATAATGTATCGCCTGCTACTCTACCAAACAACGTATGTTTTTTGGTTAATTCATCGGCACGATCTAACGTAATGAAAAACTGAGATCCATTGTCGTCTTGTCCAGTATTCGCTAATCCAACAAGTCCTCTTCTATTAAATCGTAATCTAGAATGAAATTCGTCTGGAAATCCATCCTCGTAAATAGATTCACCACCTTTCAAGTACAGATTAGAAAAATACATATAAAAAAAGAAGAGTGAGAGCGGTTTACCTTGTCCTGTACCAGTAGGATCACCACCTTGAACAAGAAATCCAGGTACAATACGATGAAAGATAGTGTTGTCGTAGTACCCTTCTAGACATAACTGAATGAAATTACGTGATGCGCGTGGTGCTTCTTTGCCCCAAAGTTCAATTTCAATGTCGCCAGTTGTTGTATGTAAAATAACTTTAGCGCTAGAAATAATAGTGAGTCATGCTACTGTCTGGACATTCTTTTTTGTTTTTGTTTTTTACTTTGTATGTGGTTCAAGTGCATAAATATTCGACATTTTACTATATACAAGAACTTGTTTCTACTAAATCTTTTTTTTTTTTTTTTTTTTCAGACAAGGCCGTTTTCGAGAAAAAAAAAAGGTTCGGCCCGGATGGTCATTTGGCAAAAGAATAATTCTGGCGTTTTGAGAAAAATCTAGATTTTATCTTAAACATAAAGGGGTAAAAGGAGGTTGGTGAAATTCTAAATTCATCTTTTATTATTGTTATTATTAAGAATCAACTAGAAGAAAGTCTCCTAATCAAAAAGAAAGCCAGAGTGAATAAACATGGAGGTTGCACAATGAGGAAATATATAAACTAAATCAAGATCTTCATATGATAAGCGATTAGTGTAACTTTGTTGGTAATCATTGTCACGACCAGCCAATAGCTTTTGTGTCGTTTTGATTAGAAGGAGCGGAAGAAGGAGGAGGGGGAGGAGAGTCCATATAATTGTGTGTTTGTATAGTTAGAGAACCTCTCTTTAATAGTTTCGAGTAATCTATTAATAAATAATAACTTAATGCCATGTTACATATTACTAGGACAAATAAACATACGTAAACCACAGGCATTACAGAGTGTTCTGGCGCCATCTGGACCTCTTCTCCATTCAGGAGTCTCTGTTGTATTACATGAGTGGCATCTATGTCCAACCATCATTGCTCGCTATATTTACGTTATATATAAAAAGTAACTACAGGCATATGTATATATTTACACTTCTCCTCTTATATTTCGGTTGTGCAGTTCTTTGTAAATTCCTTGCCTGCCTTATCATTTTATATTTTTCATTAGTTGTTGTTAATTCATTAATCACTGAAGAAGAATCGTCCTGCAAATTATTGTCGTCTTGTTTTCTTATTTTATCCAAGTCTTTTAGCATATCTTCTGCTGCAAAAAAAACCTGATCTATAATCTGCATTCTTTCTGATTCTCTTAATGGATCTTGACGATATTTTCCAATTTGTTGATAAACAAAATTGCATTTTTCCGTCAGCTAATATACATATAAATTTTCAATTCTAGAAAAAAAATGGATTGTCCTTTACTTGTTTAAATAAATGGTCACTTATTGTTGTTTCATTATCACTATCATTACAATCTTGTTGTGATTTTAAATATCGATGTTGTAATTGATATTGCTGCTGATATTCATATCCATCATTATTGACAAGCTTACGCTTATTATTATTAGTATTACTATTGTGTTGTAAGGTTATTCTATAGACTCATACACGTAAGAATAAAGCACTTGCCCCTCTATAAAAGAAGAAGACTGTTCTTCTTGTGGTTGTTCGTCAATACACATTTTAGACACATTCATCTTTCAAATGTTAAATTACAAAATGTTTTTTTCATTCGTAACGAAAAAAAAAAAAATGATAAAGCTACGGCAAAATCGAGATTTCATGAAAAACTACCTTTTTTAAAATTGTTGTATCACAGGCAACGCTAACCCATTTCTTTTGTTAAGGGTGAAATTGAAATATGTTTATTATAAACCTACTTGTTAATTTTAACCTAATCTCGTCATAGTGCATCGATTCCAGTAAAATATATCTTATTGAAATCTTGATTTGACTAAGAAACGATTGCATTGAGGGTATACTTTCAACACAAGTTACCATGGTAACTTATTTGACATTGCTGCTACCAAGACAATGTCTTTTGCATCGGATCTATATAGCCAGTCACAGATTACTTTGAGATTTTGACATTTCTCGAAAAAAGTTTCCGAGATGTCAAGCAAAAATGGATCTTTAAACATTGTTTTATTACCAATAAACCACATGGTTCAGGATATAATGCATTGTATCGGGAACTTTTTTTTGACACCGCCTAAAAGACAATCTAAAAGTGGTGTAGCACATTCTAACCCTTCTGATGAGCCTTTCAAAAAAGAAGTTTCAATAAAGCCTGCAAGCTCATTGAACAAATTAATTCATTTTCTTCTATGTGAGATTAAATCTTACGATAAACCATTGGTCGCGTTTAAAATCTATCAATGTTAACGCCCCGTAAACATTCACGAAGAATGAATTGAGGGGAAGCATTTTGTTTTAAACTTTACAAGCATTTTTCTTGTTGAGATAAAAAATCTAATGTCAAAAAAAAAAAAAAAACTGTGTGCACCAGTTGCACCCGGTCCAAACATTTCAAATCTCAGTTTGAGTTGCCTCGTGTTTTACAAAAAAAAAAAATCCCTCAAAGACAACGTGATATGGCTTATTTTGCGATTGAATTGCAGCAGGTACAGTCGTGGAGGTCACTTCCTTTTTTTTTTTTTAAAAAAAAAAAAAGGTGTGCACATGCAGTGATATGGACAAAATAATTATATATTTAGATTTCTCTCATTTATAACATTACATGGAGTGACACAGTGAAGAAGTGAGACAAAGAAGAGAGTGCTACTTTACTAAACTTTATTGCCTTTCTATCGAATTTTCTTCGTGAGATACTAATAGCAATTGCAATAATAAAACAATAGCTTTCTTCCTCTCTCTCTCTCTTTTTATATGTGTACATATATAATCTATTGTACAACATAGAAACAAGCCATCTCCGCTTAAGAGATGTTGGCAAACTATTGGAAAGTTGTTTCTTCAGGAGCCACACTATTCCCAATATACTCAGTACAACGAGATGACATCAATTTTATAATAAATTAATTTTTTTTTTTTTATAATATAAAATCTATGTACAACAAGGTATATATAAAAAAAAAAGAAGGAGAGTGGGGGCATATAGACATAAGGTGTTATTATTATTTAGTGGTTGTAGCAGAAGAATTGGATCTTTTTCTTTTCCATTCTAAAACAATATGGTGGTGTTGAGGTTGATTTACAGGTTCATCATCATCTTCTTGTTGTCCTAAAACAATTTTAAATCTGCCTTTTTGTATCACATTACAAGTAGTAGAAGTATTCTTGGATTCATTCGAAGTAGTTGAAGATGTGTTTAATTTACATAGTTTTATATTAGTGCTATTGTTATTATTACTACATTGCCAAAAATCGGAATCCCAAATTTGGTGGCAACTCTTTGTCGATAGAGCTGTACGAGCTGAAATAGATGTCATTTGAGTCATCATCATAGGTTCGTCTACAGTTAGCATATGATGATCTACAACAACTACTTCTTCCTCTTGTTCATTTTCATCGGATTTAATTTTGATGCCTGCCATTTTTGCAAACTCTTTGGCTGTTAAATCTTCACACTTGACTTGTTGTTGCTTATTGTGACATAATACTTTCTCTGTAGCAGCAGCAGCAGTGGTAGGTGAACTCTTGTATTTCTTTTTATTGTAATAATGCTTAGGTGAAATCAAGGCTAATCCTCTTTTCCACTTGCTGTGACCATGATTATTATGGTTTAAGTCTTGAGAAGTTGAAGGGGGGTTGTAGTAAATTGCAACCAAAGTCATTACAATCAATATCTTTACTATTATAAGTTGTTATATATTCAAAATTCATAAAATAATCACAAGAAAAAAAAAAAAACTGTTAATTATTTAAAAAAAAAAAAAAAAAATGAGAAAAGAAAAGATTTTTACGAAAAAAAAATCTCTTTTTATACATTTTAATCTATTCCGGATCATCTTTTTTTTTTCATTTCGTAAAAGGAAATTTTGCCACTTTGTTTATATTATTGGATAAAAACATTCTTACTCGATTTATACAAATCATTAAATCATATCTATTTTAAATTGTCATTGTATTCTATACGCATTGCTTGTCTAATTAGATACACGAAACAGCAAACTTGACGGCCTTGAGACTTTACAATGCACGCAATATGCTATAAATAATGTTGCAGGTAAACAAAAGCCACGCTGATAAATCGTTTTAACTAATAACGTCTCATACTCCGAGACGGACGCAGTATGAATTCAAACTGCCTCGGATATTTCTCAAGATACAATTTTCTTTCAGTAATATAAAGAGAATTACATAGAGTTGACAGTTTAAATACTCGTATTGCTGGCCTTGGAGCTCTTCCAAATTTAGTATTTTAATTTCCTTTTGTATAAAGCGTGTAAAATTAGAACTAGGAATTGCCAAAAAAAAAAAAGAGAGCTCAAGTAATAACCCGAGCTTACCCGGTTTAGATATAAATTTGTAACATCATACAAGTAAGTTTTTATGACAAAATACCTCATTACTATTACTACTCAGAAACAAAGATTTCACGACATCAAAGTGACTTAAAAGTGTTGCTCCTGTTTCAGTCTTCAAAACAATGAACCGTGAAATGAAACTTTATATGCGCCATTTTGATAATGTCTTGGTAATCATGTAGAGAGAGTATAATAATAGAATCACCTGGTGTCTTTTGTTGACAAAAGAAAGATCTACCATTTGATTCTAACATTTATGTATTAAGAGATATTGTTAGAAAAGAAAGAACTTTAGCCATAAATAATTCTTTTTCAGCCCAAAGTTCTTCTTCTTAGAAGAGCAAGGGAAGTAGCGATGAATGCTTTATGTAACTTATGTAGATATTTTACGTTCATCAAAAGGAACCAACCATTTGACAAAGCATCGTGATAGAAAAAGGGCGACTTTCTTGCTTAATATGGGTATGGGAATGTAACACACAAGTATACGTCTTTGGTTCATCGTCGATGACCATCATCATCATGGGTTTGCTTATTGATGAGAAAGGATGTGTGCTTATTATTTGTTGTTTATATAAAAGATATTCCGTTTTTAATAAGCCAAGAAAAACAAACGGAATGTTATTCTATAATAACAAAAGAAAATCTTGAACTGCGCCTTAACAAGAAAAACTAAAGTTTATTGGTGATTAAATCGCGGTCTGCTGCTCTGTATGTTGTTAATTTTGGTAAGCACCCGACCTCAAAGTATACAGAGTAATGTAACTTTGCCACTCGTAGGACAACACCTTATATATAACATAAATGTTGTCTCTCTCTCCTTTTTTTTTTTTTTTATATGTGCGCCGTTACTTATATTTTCTCAATTTATAGTATACCAAATTGCGAGCTGTTACAGTAATATAAACTCTAAATAGTATTACGACATTGCTTAATATGTATAAGAGAATGAGAGAGCTTGTGTGACCTTTTTACCACGTATATGCTTATGCACAAAGGCGCATCAAAAACATTGACTAATAATGAGAGCATTGAACAATGGTCAATTTCAGCTATATACGAATCACGTGTTAAGTATGCATGAGCTTTTCTCGTCTTTGATCATTTACTTTAAAGAACTAGTACAAAATAGTTGATATTGCAAGCAACAGAGGGGGTATGGGTCTTATAAAAAAAGAAAAAAAAAAAACTGGCTGCAAACTTGTCACTTTATAATATCTCATAAATACTACTATGTATCAATTTAGATAGCGGCTTATTTACATATTAATATATGTATATAAAGTATGGCACCATTTTTATCATTTGTCTTTCTGGACTAGACATAATGATCACAGTGAGAGTAGATCAACGTAGCCAGAGTGTTGTCTTTACGTTAATAATGATATACACATTCATTAATAGGATTTTATGCCTACAAAAGAAAACTGACTCATAGTTTGTACATAGGGAATGATGGCAGTATAATTTTCGAAATAGGTAGATGCCAAGCTTGCCTTACCGTATAATAGGGGCCAAGGTAATTTTCAACCTCATGCGATAATGCTGGAGATCAATGAAGACAACGCTTCAATATTAAACATATAGTCAATGTTCAGATACTAACGGGTCTCTTCGATTCAAAGACTAAATAGAATAAAATGAAAATACTACTGTTTTGAGGGCTCGAACCAACCGGTTTGTTAGAAGATAAACCAGAATGATGAGCGCCAATGTAGAAAGCAAGTGTTTGAGCTATTGTAAGTATCTTGTTAATAAGCCAAATATTATCTATATAACGTTTTATTTGGCCTAAGTTTCTAAACACTTTTAGGGCACTTTATTTGCTTTATTTATTATTGACCGTTGCTGCAGTAAGGCGTTTACCTTGTACTAATGTTAAGTTTTATACATGCCTTTTAAAGAGTGTTTTTTTTTTTTTTTTCAAGCCGCCTAAGCACTTTAGGTATGAACAAGCGTGCTATTACAGAAACGCGTAACGTTGAACAATGACCGAGCTTTTTTTTTACCATACAATTGCAGTATAAAAATTATGGACTGTATATCATATAGTGTGTGGAGTGAAGAAAGAAGAGGAGATAAAAGCAGCTTTTACTAGTGAAGGAAGAGAAAAACAATCATCCTGATATAAACAGCCGATGAGTGCTTACAGGGTTAACATAAATTTATCGCTCCATAGCGGTTTCAGGTAGATAGAACAGTATCATATATAACTTGCTGTATGTTAAATCGAAGTTTACCAAATGCACTTTTAACGCTCCCCTATAAATAGTTTTATATCATTCGAGTTCTGCTTACAAAAGCCAGTCATTAAAGCACGTGACACCACTTGTTTAGAATGTATCACAAAGGAAAATAGAGCCACTTAAATGTAGCAGATGAACGGGACCATCACACTACAAGTTGAGACGGTATATATCAAAGCATATTGATATGTTTTCATGCATATTCATTCAGGGCAAAAAGGGGGAAAACTCTACACCGGCTAATTTTACTTAATTTAAAAAACTATTGAACTGAGCCCGAAACTCTTGATCCTTCTTTCCTTCAAGAAATCCTAAATAAAGACATTTTTTTTTTTCTTTTATCTTTCAAGTATTTCAAAAATGTCTAGTCATCAGTATCATCAGTATTACAATACTGATGCTAATTCTAATGCACAAGATGAATATGACGCTTTCTTAAATACACTTGTTGGGTCAAATGCGCAACAGCAGCAACAGCAGCAACAGCACGCAACTCAATATAATTCCAATCAGGAACAATACAACAATAATGTAAATAAATAAAACTGTTAAATTACACCCTTTTAATGTTTATATGAATTTAGTATTACAGTAGTAATTACAATTATAACAATAATTATCCAAATGGACCCCCTCCTGCTCTCCCACCTCGTAATGAAAGTAATGGCTATATAAGAAATTCAGAAAGCAGTTATTATTACCCTTCTGAAAACACTTACAACACTTATGGCTACCCTCCTCCTCCTCACAACCAATATCCAAATTACACGAATCCCACAACTCCTTTACCTGGTAGAATGCAGAACAACGAGTCTTATCCATCCGACAACAACTACATGTATCCTCCTCAGACTAATATATCCATGCCAATGCCGCAATACACGCATCAAAGACAATCTTCTAATGGCAGTAATGATAGTGCTGGTGTCTACCCTCCATCTCAATATATACACCAACCTAATCCTAGTCAAGGTACGCCACCTGGATCTCCCTCTCAAAGACACCTCTACCCATCTATTGGCTATTCTGAGGCTGCTCAAGCCATGATTAACAGCACTTACAGACCCCATTTCACCACACAAACCACTTCGGACACTACCTTGGTATCAACTCCTACTTCTTCTTCTTCTGTAGTCGCTACTCCTCCTGCACCACCTCTTGGTTTCAAACCACCACAAATGAACACTTCCAACAACAATGTGCCTTCACATCGTAGAAACCATTCGTCTCTTCGCAATAATATGATTATGACGATTGAGCGTCCTCGGTATAGTACGGAGGGACTTCAAGAAGATGGAGAATTGCCGTTTATTCCTGTATCACCTGATACAAGCAGCGATGAAGACGATTATTTCGCACCTTCCACTACCGAACAAAAACAGCCTCCCGTTACTGCTCAGCCTATAGTTCAGCAACCTGCGCCACAACAACAGGAAGAGAATATTTACCAACACCATGATAAATATTATTACTATCAAGAAGAACAGCGTCAGCCACAACAAAACGCTGGTGGGACTCAGTTTGTGGATCCTACTTCTCATTACTATGAGCAGGAGCCGTTATTGGAGAACCTTCCTCAGCCTCAAGTCGGTGTGATGCAACAAGTAACGCACAGCAATGTTCAAAAAATGACTCCACAAGACGATGTAGTTGAAGTACAACAAGTACAAAAGGAGACACCTCCTAAGGCACCTGAGCCTAACTATGGTCTTTTATCTACGCTATCCATTGCGTTCAGTCGACATGTTAAAGGGCTTGAACATGTACGAGAACTATGGTGCGCTAGTGAATATAATGAATCATTTACAGGCTCTGAAGCAATCACGATTATTCAAAACTTAATGCTGCTAAGAATGGTGCAATTGACAGATGACTATTGTATTTTAGTGTTGAATGCATTAATGCGTAGTCAGCCACCCTTGTTTTCGCCTACGCAATATTCCCAAAAATCGCTGATCTCGAACTGTGTCAATGCGGATGATACGTATTTCTTGGAAGAGGATATTTCGGACGATTATACGCCTGTGGGTGTGCTTCCTAGTATTACACCTTGCTATAGTCCTTCGTGTGAGCCAGGAAAAGGAGGCTGTTATTCTATTAACTGTCCAAATGTTGGAAGAGATTTCGTTGTTGATGTTAAGGTAAATACATACAAAAATAGTAGTGTGTAAATGCTAAGTGTAAATATTTAGGTTGAAACGACAGTCTCCAATAATACCAGAAACAAAACAATCAGTTCTCCTGTTGGTGGTTGGGTAAAGAATGAGCCACAAATATTTGTAATTACAAGTTACTCATTATAAATGTCAATAGTTGGTATCACACGATGCTTGGTCAGCACGTATGGATAAAGAGTTTTTGAAGACATTGTCGTCTAAAGAAATTGCCCGACAAGAAGTTCTCAATGAAACGATTTACTCTGAAGAAAAGTACTTGGAGGACTTGAAGATTCTTCATGAAGTTATTGTCAAGGGAATTGAAAAATCAGGACTTATCGAATCTGACCGTCTCCACAACTTTATTACAACTGTCTTTTCCAACTATTTAGAAGTGATGCAGCTCAGTGAATCGATGTTCAAGGACATGTTGGCGCGCTACAGACAGTACGACGGCGAAATTGTGCCTACTATTGGTGACATACTTGTGCAGCACATGCAATTCTTTGAAGAAGCTTATGTGAAATATTCACCACAAACGATTCTAGCCAAATACATTGTTGAATCCGAAATGAGAAGTAATCCTGAATTCAACAAGTTCATTGAAGATTTCATCAAGCATGAGCGCACCAATCGATTGACTTTTTGGAACTTTTTGCAAAGTCCAGTGACTCGTATGCAACGTTATCCGCTTTTGATTGACACTTTGCTTCGCAAGACGCCCGAAGATCATCCCGACCATGCGTTCTTGAAGCGTAGTTATGACATTATTCGCAATGTAGCCACTAAAGCCGATAATAACGCCGCACATATCAAGAAGCGTCTTGCGATCTTACAGATCCGAGATAGCATTACCTTCAAACAGGGTGAACTTTACGAATTGCAATTGAGCGACCCTATTCGTCGTATATACTACCAAGGTTACTTGAAGCGTCGTGGTGGCTCGTTGGATGTAGCAGACAAGAACGACATTTACGCATTTGTCTTTGATCATATGTTTTTGATGACCAAGTTAAGAAAGACAAATACAGGTGAAGAGTATCGTATCTGGAAGAAGCCCATTCCTTTGCAATTGCTCGTGGTTCAGAACAGTAGCACTAGTACAATTCCTGCTGGCGGTGCAGTGGGTGCTGGTGTGACACTGAACTTACACCATTTGGGTTCGCGTGGTGGTTCCATCTACCCCTTCTTTTGCTCATCTGTTGAAGAAAAACAAGCATGGACAAAGGCAATTGAAGATGCCAAGACATCTTTACGTAAGCGACAAGGTGACGCAGATGTGTTTGATTTGAAGCCTTTGGATGACACCAACTTTAAAAATATTGGCTATGCTCAAGCAACAGGCACGACGACACGTATTAACTGCTCCGTGCCTTTCATTTCTGCGACAGGAGAACGAAAGATTGCCATTGGTACTGATAATGGTGTCTTTTTCAAGACCGAGGGAAATGACAATTCGGTGCGTCGTATCATTCAGTGCGAAAGTGTGATTCAGTTAGCTGTGATAGAGAAGTTCCATATCTTGGTTGTCTTGACAGAAAAGGCGTTACGTGCATACCCTGTGGATGCATTAGATTCAAAGAGCAATACAAGAGCGACAGACCGTATTGAAGTTGAAATTGCACAACATGTCAACTTTTTCCAGATTGGTTTGTGTAATAATCGAGACATGCTTGTGTTTAAAAAGAAAAAGAATACGACAAGTGTATTTACTGCGCTAGAACCATTTTGTGATTTGCGAGATCCCAAGAACGAAAAGCTATTGACGCATAAGCCTTCTCTCTTTAGTAACCGACCCGATTATCTAAGATGGTTTAAAAAATACAAAGTAAGTGCGAATGACTGACTAAAATGGTATCTTTTGCTTATAATAGTTGTTTTTAGGACTTTTATATTGGTGCAGAAGCTAGCAATATTCATTTCTTGAAGGCTAAATTAAACATTGTTTGTGAGAGAGGCTTTGAAGTCATTGATCCCGAGAACTTGACGGTAGGACGAGATATTCCTGATTCTGAAGATCCCGAATTCTACTTTGTCACTCGACACCAAGAACCTTTGAAGCCTTTAGCTATGTACCGTATTAGCGATAAGTTCTTATTATGCTATGACAAGTTTGCATTCTACGTGAACAATAGAAACGGTTCCTTGGTACCAAGACCAGATAAGAGAAAACCTGCTACCATTTGTGATTGGGAAGGCACACCCACACATGTTGTCTATGAACACCCTTTTATTATCGCCATTGACCCTTACTTTATTGAAATCCGTACTGTTGATACTGTAAGTTATAATTAAATAACAAAAAGACACACATGTTGATTTTATTTTTCTTGATAGGGCGAATTGGTGCAAATTATATCAGGTGAAAATATTCGTTTAGCTTATTACAATGGTGGTGGTGATAAGCCTATCATTCATGTGTGTATGTCACATAGCCAAAAACCGGATACACAAGCGTTGTTCCATTTGGCTTTGAACCCTAATCATCGCTACTCTACCGGACACAACCGTCGTTAAAAAAAATTACCACTATTATTTTTTTGTAGAAGAGTGTTTCGCGTTTTGGGTTATAGTAATAAAATTGTGCGAAACTGTTGACCAGTACATATAAAATAGAAAATTATTCTAGCCTATCTCTTAAGCTATTAAACATTTGAAAAACAGAGTGTCTCTACAGCACATATTGAGGAATTATCAAAAACCTTCGATATTAATTATGCTACGACTTGATCACATAAAAAATTCAGGAACGAAGAAGCACTTTTATAGATTGGATGAAGCACAGTCATTGTGTCTCGAGAAAAATCCCAATTCTGACATTTTGTTGCCTCACTATTGTTGGAAGATGGTTTCCAATAAATTTAAATCGATCTGCATTGCGAATATTTTTTTTTTCTCTTTTTTTTTTTTTTCGCATTAATTCCGGATGTTTGCTCCTATTTCTAAAAAGTCAAAGTTCTAAATGCATCCCCTTCAAAGTCTCAACATCCAGTCAAATGATGTCTTTGATGTTGTGCTACGGTATTATCTTTTGCCTCGATTCTAAAAAAAAAAAAAAAAGTCCACGTGCTGTAGAGTACCTTGATCCTCTCTCTTTTTCTCTTGTAATATAATTTGCCTTTTTCTTCCCAGATCCATGACAACAGATAGCAACTCCTTGAATAATAGTGAGCTTCCCCTCATCCCTTTATCTCCCATTGTCCAATCTTATATCATTAGCACCAATGCCCTGAATCTTGCGACCGAAAAACTAGCAGAGGCCAAAAAGGCAGACCCACCTGTCCCTGTAGATACCCTGAGAAGTTTTATGGACACTTCTAGAGTAGAGTCTCATCGACTGAACTCCCTCACTCGAAAGATGCAGACAGTGGAATCAGCTACTGCTGCATTTTGGGATTCAGATGCACTAGCAAGGCAAATTGCCATCATTGACAGTCAATTATTTGGAAAATCCATTCTGGATAAACGATCCCTCCATCAGTCCAAACTCAACCATCTTGCTGATTTTCACCATTACCTTACACACAGTTTTGCTCATCAGCTCATTTACTGGGTTGAACTACTCAACAACCATGTCGCTGCCGCGGCGGTTGTACCAGCAGTGAACTCTAGCAAGGATAGTCTTGTTGCTCACTTGGTGCGGGTGGCTTATTTGCTTTTGCATGCATATCGTGATTTCTCTGGTTTTGCAGCTATCATGAGAGCCCTCACCTTTCCCGAGGTCAAGCGACTAGAAAAGAAATTGTGGAGCAACTGCACGTCATCCCGAACAAGAGACATGTTTCGAGACCTCGTTCAAATTATTTCTCCGGATAAAAATTATCATGCATATCAGACTTGTATTCGAGCTAAATTAGAAACGCATTATCACGATGATATGATGGCTGCCATTCCTTGGATCCAGCCCCACCTCTTATCTATCCGATCCATAATAGAAGAATATACAGCTGGTGACAACGAATACTCTTCTTTCGGTGACGATATTGTACTTTCTACACCTGGTATAAATAAACTAGATATGGAAATATCTTTTTTGGAACTTTGCCAACGCTGTTCTTCTCGTGCTGATTTTTCAGTAGAAGAAATATTAACAGCAAACGGCACATTTGACATCAAACGCAGCAACCATCATAAACGAGCATCCAGTACTAACTCTAGCGCTCCAAAAGCAATTCATATTGAAGGCCTACGAGCCGCCGTTATCCCGGTAGCTAATTTGGCCCATTTACCACCAGGCGAGCAACTGATACACCACTGGCTTGTCTCCCGTGCATACCTTCGCAAGGACCAACTTATTCACGAAAGCCTGGAGGTTGAGCCCCTGAGACCTGGAGAAAAAACTCTCACAAGCGAACAACCTGACCCATTTGATAATACCACCCTATACCACACATTTCCCAAGCCCGCAGCTTCTATTATTCCCCAAAAATCCGATACCAATCTTAACAACGAGCATGATAACCAAGAAAGCATCTTAGAGACAGACAAGCACGAGGTTACACCGGGTAACAACGAACTATGGACAGAAGAACAAAAAGCACCAACCATTGATACCACTCCTCCAAAATCAACTCATTCCAACTCAACAGGTGCCAGTAAGCCTAAATCTAGACTGTCACCCTCTGCTCCTGAGTTTATTCCCAAGAGTTTCCAGAAAACACATAATAGCACTACTACAACAACGGACGAAAAATGGTTAGGTTATCCTGCCAACGACCATGAAGAGGATGACGACGATATAGCTACACTAACCACAGAATCTGAGAAATGGCTAGGCTACCCAGTCCCCCAGCGTCTTCAAGAGGATGAGGACGAGGATGAAGTTTGGAAGGGATATCCTGGTCCTACTGCTCGACGTGCTTCATCTCATTCCTCTGCATCCGAAGTATGGAAAGGATACCAAGCAACTAAAATGGAAGCTGACTGGCAACGAGAAAGTGCATTAAAAGTACAAGAGCATGAATGGCAAGGATACACGCTTGAAACTTTAGATGAAAATGAATTGGATTCAAGTACAACAATGAACGGTGAATTTGCAAAGTCGCGGAAGACACGACGATATCACGTTTAATTTTTTAATAATAAAGTAATAGTCATTTATTCTGCCACAGTGCTTTTTCTTCTGTCTGCTTTGGCTGCTTGAGATGCAGCTCTGGTATGTGAGCTAGCTGAAGTATCTGTATCGGCTGTTCTAAATATTCTGATTTGTTCCATAGCATCATCTAACATTTCTCGTGCCAATTGATATACTTCTGTACCCTCTTTGTTGTACATTAAAGAGTTGTTTAACATCAATAACACATCGCGCTCAAATTCAGTAGTTGTGTTAATCAGCTATTTAGTGTTAGTAAGAGTTTAAATTCTACTTTCTTCTGTTTTACCCCATCTCGAATTCTGTTTTTAATGGTTTTGAGGTCCATAGGTCGTTTAACAATTTCATAATAATGAGGTGCAATGGATTCCTTAATAGGGTTCATAAACATAGCACCATTCTTATGGTTAGCTATCTCTCTCCACAACAGATTGATATTCTTTTGCCAGGATTTATGTCTTTGATCGTCTCGGCTAAGTATACTTCGTTTGCGTTCGGTTGTCGGTGTAGCAGCATTACTTTCACTACCAGCAACGCTTTCTGTGCCTTCACGTAAATTAAAATCACTTGTATCTGCCGGTGTTGTACCTTGGCTCACATCTATTGTTACAGTATAAGTATCGACTAGGTTAAAATAGAATAACTGATTTCACCTGTAGAATAATCTGTTCTTGTTGTATCAATAGTTAATAAATCGTCGTCTTCCTTTCTTGTCTCATTGTGTCTATTTTCAACGGCCATATGCTGTTCTTCGGGTACTTGTCCGTCTTCATCATGTATAGGAACATGTTCTGTGTCATGTGTACGTTGCAATTCTGTTGAGACATAAGTTCATCATAATTCCTATCGTAGTATTTCTTTCTTTTTTTTTTTTTTTTTTTTACCTGTATCCGATCCACGTCTTTGAAATAATCTTTCTGTGCGTTGTCGCTTTGCGTCATGATCTTTCACATCTTCTGAATCATCTATTTGGCGTTTGAAATTTCGACTAGTATCCATATTTTCGGTTTCAACTGGTGTGGTTGTTTCGATATTAGTTGGAACCGTCTCTTCCATTGTGTCTGGTGGTTGAGCTTCTGATGACTTGTTTTCACCCTCTTCTTCATGTTGTGTTGATGGTGGTTCAATAAGAGGAATCTCTACTTGTTTCTGTGTAGTGTCTTCTTGAGCATCAGTTAGCTGTTTGTCTTTCTCTTCCGGTTTGTTAATTATTTGTTTCTCTGGTGTTTGATCTGCACTTTCTTCTTCGTTTTCTTTGGATTCAATATCATCTTTGTTGTTTTCAGAAGGTTGAGGCTTTACAATTTCATCAAGTTGACTTTCCTCTATACGCGCTGGATCATTCTGTGCGGATTGAAAGCTTTCTTCAGAAGATGACTTTGAAAGCTCTGATTTGTGTTCGTTTGGTTGTATTGCGTCTTGCTCCATTCTTAACTCGTCTTCCAAATTGTCCATATTTACTTTGGCTATTATTTCTTCCTTAACGGTTGGCTGCTCTTCGCTTGCTTCGGGTTGAGTAGTTTGTGGTGGTAGTGTTTGTAAATTTTCTGTAGATACTTGGCTTGTTTTTTCTGCGTCAGTTGAGGGTGTGGTTATATTAGAACTAGTTGTTTGTTCTTTTGGTAATCCCAACAGTTGATCGTCCCATTTGCCTGCACGGATTTCGTCGATTTCTGTGACTAGTTGTAAAAACTTCTCTTCGTCCTCGCTAATTGCTTTTTTTAATTCTTCAAGTCGTAAAGTATATAGTTCTCTCGCTATTTGAACAACTGGAGGCATGTCCTGAGTTAAAGGATTTTGTCTAATATCTACATTAGTATTCACATTAAACCATGCATTGCATTTTGTTTACTTGTCTTTATCCAAGTTCTCTACCATTAGATAATACTGTAATGAACAACTCTATGATAGAAAGATTCTTTTAATTGAACGTTTTTTTTGTTGATTAGTTCTTTTCGTTTTACCTTTTGATTAAAGTAATCTGAAGGTCGATCTAGCAATGCATGATGTTTAAGATTACGTGCAATTTGAAACCAGTTATCTTCCCCATATTTATATACGGCCTGTGACAGCAGAAGCTTTTCAAGAATTGTCCATTCAGGTGTTGACATTATTAATTTATAAAAAGGAATTATGTATTTTAGTAGAGTCCTTCAAAGAGCAATAGTGTTAAAATTGCAAGTCACGCGTTTCAATCAAGTGCAAGATATGCAAGACACTGTATTTTTTAGTACACAGGAGAGTTGGTTTATGTTGTATTTTATTTATACATGTGTGAAAAACAAAAGGGAGAAAGGATATTACTTTTGATAAAACTGCTTTATACTGCTGTGGTCTATAAACGTGCCTGTTAAACTGGCGCTTGTGGCATGCTTAATCTCAACTTCCACATAATCCCCCTTTTTCAGCTTTTTATCACCATCATTTTCTTGAATAAATACCTTATGACCACCATCTGTTCTACCACTCCACTTTGTATCATATCCGTATTTGCTTCTAGGTCTATCTGAGTCAATTAACACCAACTGCTTCGAGTGAATCAGCCCTTGATTTTTCTTTGAGGCTTCTCTATGGAATGTATCTACAATTTCTTTTAATCTGCGTGTTTTATCGCTCTCCAAGACGTCATCTTTGTATCGACGATGTGCATGTGTCTTTTCCCTCATACTGTAGGCAAACATAAAAGCAGTATCATATTTTACTTGCTCCATTAACGTCACTGTATCGCGGTGTTCAGTTTCTGTCTCCCCACAGAATCCCACAATAAAATCACTACTGATCCAAACACCAGGTATAATCCTACGCATTTCTTCTACAAGCTCCAAGTAGGCCTCTCTTGTATATCCGCGACGCATGCGATCTAAAACTGTATTGCTTCCGGATTGAATGGGAAGGTGAACTGAGTTACAAATATTGGGTCTTTCAGCAATTAAATGTAACAAGTCTGTAGGGAAATCTTTAGGATGGGGTGAAGTGAATCTAATACGCATCTATGTATTCATGATTAGAATTGTTTCCCTCTCTCAATCAAGTAGGGATACTTACCTCTGGATTGATGAGACTCACTTTATCCAAGAGTTCTGTAAATCGACGACCACCTTCTTTACGCTTATAAATTGTCCTGAATCCTTCGTTACTTAAACTTGAGCCTACTGTATTGCTCATCGAATTTACAAGGTATTTTGACTCAGACTCATCTCTATAAGCTATATATCCGTTCCAAACAAAAAAAGTCAGCTCTACTTTTATAGAAACGATTCAAATCACTTACAATTTACATTTTGACCTAAAATTGTCACTTCTTTCACGCCTTGATCGTTTAAATATCTTACTTCATCCAAGATCGAATCAATAGGTCGACTTCTTTCATTTCCTCTTGTGAACGGCACGATACAAAAACTACACATATTGTTGCATCCACGCATAATACTGACCCATCCTGAGGCATTGGTTGTATCTAAACGCATCGGCATGACATCGGCATAGGTCTCATCTGCGGATAACATCACATTTGCTACACCTTCTGTATATTCTTCGCCTTCAGCTAATGAAATCAAATGAGGAATGGATTTGTATCCATCAGGCCCACACACAATATCGACCAATCTATCATGCTCCAGTAATTTTGTTTTTAATCTCTCTGCCATACACTATAATTCATGCGCTTTTTTGTTTAGGTGAGGTCATTCTTATTTTATAATTTAAATCACTTTACTCCAAGTACACCAACAATAGGCGGGTTATCTGTCAGTTTAGTCTTGTAGTGCCTAAGATACTTGAGTCGTTCCCAAATCCTAACTTCTGCATTATCTCGAATAGCACACTATGAATAAATGAGATACTACCCACTTTTTGTTTTAAACGTTTAAATCCTACAGTGACAAGGAATACAATGTTGGCCTCTTCTATGTTCGTCGTACGTTCATATCCAGTATTTGTCATAATCGCATTCAGAATTTCGGTATCGTTGACATTCATCTGTAGACCCTCATTAGCCCCGCTTCTCCAAAAAAAAAAAAATAGTATCAAAGCGTATTTACCTGACATCCATACACTTCAATAAAAAACTTTCTACCTTTTCCCAATAAACGACTATCAACATTAAGATATGGGACTTGATCCGGTTGTGTTAATTGAGAGTCAATGGGTTTGCTGCTTTGTTGTTGAGCAAGGAAATCTTGGAATGAAGGTGATCTATTATCAAACACAAGTCTCTTTTTCTGTTTCTTTTGTGCTAAAGCTGTAGCCGTTGCATAGGTCTTGGCTTGTTTTAATTGTTGAATAGCGATTGATCGCTTTGTAATAAGAGTTCTCAGCATCACTGTTACAAAAAGGAATATCGAAACCCGGGGGTGCGAGCAAAAAAAAAAAAAGGGGGGGGAGGGAGCTGTCAAAAAATAGGAAAGTGTGGCTTATAGTGTGTATATGTTAATTTATTATTTTACTCTGTGATATCTAATGTGAAGGCAGGTAATGTCATTCCATTAACAGCTATCAAATTGATAGCTTTTTGGTTCATACCATAACGAACAGAAATGGGAGTTTGAATAGGATCCGAAAGATAGAGACGAATCGTCCTGCGATCTTCCTGCACTTGAGCAGTTAATAATGTCACTTTTTCCCCCTCTTCTTTGAAAACAATCTCAAACCCAAATATCTCTTCGCCTGGATTATTTCTCCACTTGTTTGATTCCGTATGCTTGAGCTCAAGAACAATGCTGGGTGGTGTATTTTTAATCTCTGCTATTTCAAGTCGTGCACGCGATGGTAAAGGTGTGGCACTACTGCCTAATCCTCGTTTCGCATCATGCGCAGCTCTCGCCAGTCGTTCTCCCACTTTTTTTAGCGCAACTGCTGATAAATGCAGCCTGTCATCCAATCCACCATCCAAACTAGCTACACCCGCGGTGTTTGGATGTCCATGATCAAAGAGTTTGACTTGTGCATCTTGAACTTCCATCCATCCTGCCACCATCTCCGGGACGTCCACACGATGTGCACCAATTTGTACAAACACAAAAGGCATGTTCTGACCCACGTCTTGACGCAACGCTTTCATCCACTCTTGGAATCGTGTATAATACGTGCTGGCATCTTCCTTTTTCGTCGTGTCGGATTCACCTTGGTACCATAAGATACCAGCCACTTGCCCCGCCTTTCGGATACGGTCCATCATTGCGCCATAAAGTGTTGTGTTGGCCGTATCCGCATTGATCTCATCAGGTCGCTTCCAGTCGTTGAGTGAGGTTCCTCCGTGTGCACTGGCAATGAGACCGACAGGTACAGGATGGCCTTCCAGCTCTTGATAATGTTCAGCGAAAGCCAGTCCTAACGATGCGCCACGGTACTCTAATAGTTCGGGATGCTTGACAGTAGGGTCGGGTAACGTATGATGTACTTGGCGTGGCGACAAAGCAAGTCGGTGTGTGGGATCGCTGGCAACTTGCCATGCTTCTTGAGAATTGAAGAGATGGACATTGGAACGAACACTAGACTGATGAGACTGATGAGTGAATCGATCCGTGAGGTAACCATGACCACGCATGTTGCTCTGGCCAGCCATGACCCAAAGATCGCCGACATAAATGTCATGGCAACCCATAATGGTGTATGGCCCTCCCACGCCATATTCAACTATTTTGTTGTTTATGCGAACGTAAGCTTTGTTTGTGCGTTCATGGCGTTGAAGGACTTGGAAATTTGAGATTGTTTCGTAGATATATGGATCATCGTTCATTTTCAATGAATAGTAGTAATAAGAAGCAATAACAACTAAAAATAAAGACAGAAACGTACGCATGTGTTACAAATCCAAAACATATCAGGTACAGCTTAAAAATGATAGACGTGTATAAGAAGCAGAGCCTTTATTGGTATATGTATGAGCTCACTGTAGTATGTAAGCATTGCTACTTCAAAGATCATCTTTAATATTAAACAACACTTGGCTATTGAAGAGCATCTGTTCTTTTCATCAGTTATCTATGGGATGATAACTCACAACCACTTTATTATAACTGATTTATTGAATGAGAGTTGACATATCCAATTAATCAAAAAGGTAGTATTTTATTTAGTATTTTTTTTTTTTTGCTTCATAATATATAGGTAGATTAAACATAGGACATAGAGCAAGCAATTGGTATATTATAAAAGAATGAATGTTTTAAGCAGCTAAACCTTGTTGCTGAGGTTCAGACTTTTTGGAAGCCAAAGACTTTGCATAACGAAGACCACAAGCATTACATAATTCTTTAGGACCATTAGGGCCTTTTCTCCATTCAGGCGAGTCTGTTTTTTGACATTGTGCACACATCTTTGGAATATCTGTTGTTTCTGTTGATTTTTTAGTCTTCTTTTGCTATAAAAGTGGTTAAAATAAAGCAATGCGTATTTTTTTGATTACTCTTACCTTTTTGCGTTTAGGGTTTGTATAGTTTTCAAGTTGTTCTTTTAATTTACGGTTGGCTAATTGGAGCTGATGAAGTTCATATTGCCATGAAGTGCCTCTGACAGTTTCAAGTTCAGCAAAGATATTTTCTTCTGAGTGGCCCTCTGCAGGTGAGCCCACAGATACTGAGTCTGATTGCTGTTCATTGCTGGCCTTGGAACGGATTTGGATTAAAGCAAATGAAGGACGACCAACACCAAAGGATACATCGCCTGGATAGAAAGTAGAGAATACAGGAACGTAATCACCCTTAGTGTTTTGCATGGTATGGTGCAAGTTGACAATACGGCCTTCTTTCACAAGGTCCAAGGCACGAGTGATATCACGTACATTATTATCGCCTACGTATTGATAGAGAGTAGCGCCTTCCAATTCGTCAGCAGAGAAACCAACTACTTCGTCGCTAGAGGGTGTCACATGTAAGAACAAACCGTTCAAACTGGCCTTGGTCCAGAATTCAGGGCCAGTAGTGATATCAGTCGCATGGACAATTTCTTTGCGGACCAATTCATACATGGGACGTTCACGGCCAGCCAAGATGAGACATTTACGACCCTTGCTAGGATCAACATGGATTTTACCTTGGCATTCCATCCACATGTAGCCAGAGTATTTGCGACGAACACGGTAGATGAGATTGATGACTTTATCTACATTACCAGCTGCTTCTTTGATTTCACGCATGACAGGAACAATATCGGAAGGATGACAAATAGAAGACAAAGGATGGCCTACTAATTCTTCAGGATCGTGTTCTAAGAGATGAGAAGAGGAACGAGAGCAATACAAGAAAAAGCCCTTTAAGGAAAGGACATGAATGAAATCTTCAGATTGATCAAGTAAAAGCTTGTTCCATTCTTGTTGTAATTGTTGTTCATTATCACCACTACAGTTAACAAGAGAAAGGATTTCAGGGGATGCAAGGGTGGTAGATGCGGGGGCAGTTGTTGGTAATTCTCGGAAATAGTCATCCACGGGTTCGGTACTGAAGCCTATAAAAAGCAACTGTCAATTTTTTTTTTTGTTGTTTTTGAAATTTACTCTATTCTACTTACTGCTTCCAGGAATATAAGGAGGAATATTCATTTGTTGATAATTTACCATGTATGTACCGTCTTTCATTTTTTCTAAAATGGCATTGGGTTGCTCAACAAGATCTACTTGTAAACCAACAAAGAAAGCAATACGGCTATCGTCGTCATAGATAGGAATAACAGTAATAAGGTTAACAAAAGGCTATGATTGAATCATGAGTAACACGTATGTATGCAGTCTTTCCTAGTTGTATTTACCTGTCCACCTTTTCTGTAGTTAATGATGCTTGCTTGGTGTTCTTTATTCTGTAACATTTGAGCTTTCAGGTGATACACAGCTTGATTATCTGTGTAAGTACGGCGAGAGCCTAAAGTGACTTGACCATCAGGAGCTTGTAAAAAACGACAATTGCGACCTACAATTTCATTTGCTACATAACCTGTTAAATGTTCAAAGGTTGGAGAACAATAAACGATAGGATTATCATATTGACGAGCATCTGTCACTAAAAAAGAACAAGACATATCAATTGGTCCCAAATTGATTTGAGGGTTTGGTCTTTTTGAATGTGATGTTAGTGTTACTATGGTTACTTGGTTGTTTGTTGTGTACCTATTGACAAGCCTTGACAAAACACCGATCATATCAAAACCCGAACTTGAATAAACACCAGTTAAAGGAGCATCAGAGGTTTGTTGCACTTCGACGGGAGCAAGTTCAATAGTAGGTATTTCAGTCAATTGCTGGTCATTTTGAGTAGGTTGATTTAGACCTGGAATATTGAATGTACTATGTTGGGCCTTTTCTTTATATTGACTCATTTTGTTAAATTGGAAAAAAAAAAAAAAAAAAAGAGAGGAGAAAAAAGTGTTATATTTTTTTCACAGCAAATTTTATATTTCAAGCGTTTTCTTATTTGGGGTAACAGTAATTTTATTGGCTGTTCATGGGTGTAAAAAATAGAACCATTTGACATTTTCCCAGAAAATAGCCCAAGCCTAACTTTAAGGAGGAGGGGGGTAATAATTAAAGTTTTTAAGGGGCGGTGCTTATCTTCGACAAGTTGTTGTTTATTTACAACCAAAACAAAAAAACAAAAAAAAAAAAAAAAAATGAAATTATCCAATGACAAAAAAGGAATAGCTGTCTTTCTTAATTTTTAGCTTGATTTTTTTTTTTTTTCTCCTATATGTCTCACATCAGTATTTTTTCTAAAGAGGAAGAATGGATAATCACTAACCGTTATGTTTATTTAAAAGGAAGAAATGCATAAGGTTTTACACAAGGTTCAAACAGGTTTTTTTTTTTTATGTGAAATATTATGGAAACATCTAGTTTTTTCTAAAAAAAAAAAAAAATAATAACATCTTGCACAACATACCTATTTGTTTGCATTCATACTTATTATTGCAAACGCTGAATTCAAGTGGCCAAATTCACATATTGTCCCAGTTTTTCAAACTGTATTGGGAATTTTTGAAAGCTCTCGAATAGTCATAGTCATTTCCTTATTCGATGTTTTGTCACACCATTTACCCGCTGATCCGTAAAAGAACCTTCTTTAGCAACTTCTATTGATAAATAGATAGTCTGCTGTTTCGCCCTCTCCTCCCTTACCTCACATTCGGCATCATTTTCTATATGCATTCTTTACTTTTTGATTCACCGAAAGAACTATGCACACAATATTTTTAATTGGTAAATAGCATGCATTTTCTCTCCTAACAACAAGATATTTTAAGTTGCATTGGTGTTATAATTTGATCCAATTCTCCAACATGACAATCAATCATTGTTATGATGAACAAGGGTACTTGAGGGAGTAAAAGGGAATGTATGTAGTAACTATAGGTAACTCACTTTAAATTGAAGAAATGCAACCAGCAAGGAGAAGTAATAACAACGCAAGAACTTCGGACCGAAATGATAATAATTATTGAAATGTCACACATAAACTGATTAATTCGAAAAACTGGGATTTCGTGCCTTTTTATATAACAAACAATATAAAATAACACTTTGAACATTGATAAGCACACGAACGCTATATACATATATTATAATAGTGCGTACAAGTTTTAAATATACTGTACATATAATATGTGTAACGAATTGTGCGTCCTCCACATCTTCTTTAAAATGCACTTGCTCTCTACTATATAGCACTTCTCTCCTTGAGGAAAAGGTTCTTTTCACTAAAATATTTATAAAGTAGCATTGCTCCAATCTAGAAATAGCTAAAATGGATTACTTACCATACTCTCCCTAAGATACTATGTAGTAGACTATCATGAAAGTTTAAAGTGGTATTGCAGCAACAATTGGATTCAAGTCTTAAAATGAAACTAATCTTAATTCGAACGGTCTTATTTATGTAGAGAGCAATTATTACTACTGTTCGCTTTGAAATATGCATGTACAGCAACTTGGCTGGTATGTCAATGATTTTGTATGGTTAAAGGTTCATCATTTTTACTCTATATAATCGCTCCTCCTCTTCGTCAAGGCTTTATAGAAAAGTATTGTATCTGACAACTGATCGTTTGAAAAGTATATAACAGACTTATGTTACAATCAAAAGTTGAAAACTTTTTCATTTTATTTTACAAGCTTAAATATTTTAATGCGCAATTTCTTCAAATAACATTTCTAAATACAAAACGGGGTAAGCTACAACTCTAGTATTTCTTTTGCTGGTTTACTTACGTTTTAATTGTTCTTTAGTAAGTTGATCTTTGTACCTATCAAAATCAAAGAAAGTCTCAGGAATGGGTGCTGCATCAGGCTCATCATCTGGGTCATGGTACTATTTATAAAAAGGGGTAAGTTAACACTCCATCATCATTACTGGTAAATCATTTACTGGTTCGAGATATGGGTGTCTTAAAGCCTCCTCTACAGTAATACGTTTTGCAGGATTGAATGTTAATAGTTTTTCGAGTAAATCAATAGCTAATAATCCAACAATAAGATAAAGAAAAAAACGCTTAATATGTAAATAAATATACCTGGAGGATTTGCATTGGGGAATAGTCTTGAGAATGGAATTCTTTGCTTAAAAGGTAAGCTACGTATATAATCACGTGCTCTGCGGCTTTTAATACCATAGAAATCATCCATAGTAGGGGTTCCAAGTACATCAAGAATCAAAGTCAATTGATGATGATAGTCTCTACCAGGAAATAGTGGTTTACCACTCAACATTTCTGCTAAAATACAACCAACAGACCATACATCAATTGCCTTGGTATATTCTTTAAATGTCAACATAATTTCAGGAGCACGATACCAACGCGTGGCAACATATTCTGTCATAAATCCACTGTTCTCATCAGCTGAATTAGATGATCTTGCTAACCCCAAATCACAAATCTATTATTATCAAAAAAAAGTCATAAGCTCCCTTTGTTTAATTTACTCTATTTTTGTTTACCTTGAGATCACAATTAGCATTGAGTAGTAAATTAGAAGGCTTCAAATCACGATGAAGCACATTAGCAGAATGCATAGCTTTCAAAGCGCGCAATGTTTGATACGTAAAGTATTGACAGTGGTCATCTGAAAGATCTTGCGTGCGAATCACACGATGCATATCGGTTTCCATTAATTCTTGAATAAGGTATCTAAACACTTTTTCTTTAGCACTCGCCCTTCTCGGTGTCATCTAGTCTTTTTGTACATACATAGATACTTACACTTCAGTAAAGTCGTCTACTGATTTTGGTTTCATAATATCAAGAATGGATATGATCTTTTATGGGAAAATGTCAAAAAAGACAATACAGAATGACGCTAATGTACTTACATTCTCATGGTTAAAGTATTTAAGGAGTTTTACTTCACGTAATGTTCTTAAACAAAACATGGCGTGGTCAAAAGGTAAAATACGCTTAATAGCTACCATTTGGCCTGTTGGTTTATGCACTGCAGAACTAACAAAAGTGTTACAATAGAAAGGAAAAAAAAAAAGTCATCTCTATAGACTACTTTACCATACAACACCGTAAGCACCTTCACCTACAATATCAATTACATCATATTGATCTCCTCCATTAAAGTGTTTTAAACGGGAAGATATTTCATCCCGACGTGACATTGTCATTTCTCAAATACAAAGAAGAAGGGAAAAAAGAGGAATAAAAATAGCAATTAATTTAAATTAATTTCATTTGTAAGCTGCTGCTCGACTTGAGTTTAAAACAAAAATAAAGAACAGTCTTCATCAGGCACACTCCTCCTTACTAAATACACGTATTCTAGGCTTAGTGTTTAATACTGACCCCTCTTTTCACATTCAATATGAGAACAAGAGTGCAAGGCCCTAATGTAATATATCCGTCGACAGTCAGCAAGTAGCAGTAGCAGGGTATGTTAGTTATTCATATTCCCAAATCATCTACTATACTCTATGAAAATGAACCTATGTAAATACTTGAGGCAGTACTCCTTTTGATTGTTTCCATAGTTACCAACGATGCTGTAGCCTATTCTACTTAGTTATTAAAGTAATAAGCGATCCCTCTTTTTTTCACTGCTGATACTATAAATGATTTGTTGGCCACCATACTAGAACAAATGTTCCCTTCGTCTAAGGGCTTAAGCTTCACCCAAAAGAATATGAAAAGAATTTAGCGCCTTCAGCTGCTCTAATTTCATTATTCACATGCAGTTTTCATCTGCTCTCTAAGGAAAATATTACATAACAAGTTTATAGTTGAAAATAGTATCGTCAAATCCAATTTCCTTATCAAGGATATAACCCTACTTCATTTTTCAAACTATAGAAGAGCTCGTTTTTTTCTACAGTGAAAAAAAAAAAAAAAAAGACCAAATTTCGTCGTTTGATATGCATGTATGCCTACTACTCTTTGTTCTAGACGCATTCATATCATAAAATAAACAGGGACATCAACAACAACAAAAAGGAGCTATACTAAAAACATACTCTATCTCTTGTATATGATGACAGAAAAAAAGGGACCCCCTTTGACTAAAATAGAAACGAATTCTCAATTGGTTAAATTGATCGCTTCACTATACTGTCGCCTGATAGTAAAGTCACATCTATTATTATACTCAACTCTTCAAAATAAACGGTTCCTAATAACGTCTTGTTAAGAATGTTTACCATGTGTGGATCAGTGAGTTGTTGGGTCAGGAAAATGATGTATACTTTTTTTTTTTTTTTTAGACTAATGCTTTAGGGCCCCGCAAAACGTAGATTATCCCATAAAAGGGAAATCAGAGATAAAAAAAAGAGATTATTTCAATGCAGATATATAAACTGTGTTCTCTTCTCTTTCCTGCTTGCTAACAATAAAAATGACTGCTCAAGATGCTTCTTCACTTACTTTAGTAATTAAAGTGGGAACTTCGTCTATATGTGATGAAGTGACACATTATCCCTTACTTGGAAATCTCTCTCGTATTGTTGAAACTATTATTCAATTGAAAAGACAGGGCCATCGCGTGGTTTTGGTTACAAGTGCTGCTGTAGGTACAGGCTTAAGGAGAATTAATGTTACCGAGAAACCCTCCAAACTAGCTGCCATTCAAGCCATTGCTGCTGTAGGTCAAGGCCGTCTGATGAGTATTTATGATGATCTTTTTGGTCGCTTTGAACAACCTGTAGCCCAAATCTTGTTAACTCGTAATGATTTAGCTGATGTAAATAGGCACACACACACACACACATATATATATATATATAAGATCTATGTTTAAACTAATTTAACTTTTATAGCGCTCTCAATACTTAAATGCTGTAAATTGTTTAGAAGAACTTTTAGATATGGGTGTGATTCCTATCGTCAATGAAAACGATTCTATCTCTGTCAAGGAAATCAAATTTGGTGATAATGATACACTTTCTGCGATTGCTGCCGGTATGGTGAAAGCAGATTATTTATTCCTGATGACTGATGTTGATTGTCTTTACACGGACAACCCTAAAACCAACCCTGATGCTAGACCTGTACTTGTCTGTGATGACATTGATGCCTTAAAGAAACAAGTCAAGTTCAATACGCCTGGATCTACTTTGGGTACGGGTGGTATGATTACTAAATTAGTGGCGGCTGACTTGGCCACAGCGGCTGGTGTGACGACGGTGATTGCAAGAGGAGCCACACCTGAAAAGATTATTTCTATTATTGGCACAGACAAGGAAGTACCACTTCATACTCGATTTGTCGCTAAACCCAAACCCCTTGTCGATAGAAAGTGGTGGATTCTACATGGCTTACATACACATGGTACTGTTTATGTGGAAGAAGGTGTTGCTGAACATATTCATGATGGCCAAGTAGATGATGATCTCTTTGCTCACTCAATTTCCAAAGTAGAAGGTGATTTCGTTGAGCATCAAGCCGTACGTCTCGTTGTACAGCACAAAAACAACAAGGGAATGACGGATAATGTCACCATTGCTAAGGGTATTGTGAATTACTCTTCTGCAGAAATCATGCGTATTATGCTTGCTGAAAAGAACCATATTGTTGACTCTTTAGGCTATAAAGATGCAAACTGTGTCATTAATCGTGATAACATGGCCATTACTGTGTAATATAACCTTATCATACATTTTATTTGCATTTATACACATATTTTAATAAAGCTGAACGACTCATTGCCTCATTCAGAAAAATGTTGTCAATAGTACTATGAACAATGATTAAAAAGGTTGTTTTATCCTTGATTTTTTTTTTTCTTAGCTTGTTTATCTCCTGCTCTCTTTTAATGCGTATATAATATTTTTGTTTTGTTTTTCTTCTTTTTCTTTCTGTGATATATATACATCAGCATGCCGTGTTTAACAATGGACTCTATTTTAGATGACATGGAGTCAATCAATCTTCTTTTACACCATCGAGGGGCTACTCTTGGACCTCGTATGAGACTTCACCAACTAACAACCTTCGAAAGAATTCATATGATAAGGTAAATACAACTCGGTGACATAAGAACAAGCTATGTATATTTATTTGAGTAAATTAGATTTCCTGGAGAATATCGAATGTATCTTTTAACTATAGGTGATGGAATACAGGACAGTTCGGGGCTTCATTTAGTGTCTTTTAGACAAACACCTCTAGACTATCCCATGGACTTCTCGATCATGGTAAATTATTTACACCTGTCTTTTCCTTTTGAAGAACAAGTTCTATTTGATCATCAACATGATAAGCAGTCTGGAATACCACAGAAGAGTGACATTGGAGGGTATATTCCGCTAGGTCCTTGCTTTAATTCAAAAGAAAGCTATTGGATTCTTATTTGTGAAGGCGAGCAACGAGGTCAAGTTTGGGTCGTTCATTGGGAAGTAGGACTTTTTCCTTGTCATATGACCTTTCTCGAATGGCTCAAAGATTGGGTAGAAAATGAAGGACGTACATTGCAAGATAGAGTACGTGAGCTTCCATTTTCGATTAGCAAGGATAAAAGCACTGAAGAGGATGGTTTTCCTGGTCATTTTAGAAGAAGAAGACGAAATGCAGCTATAGAATTAAGAGGAACCTTAGAACATTTCAATCATCATCATTATCAATAAATTAATATCAAATGCTTATGTTATTGTTACTTCTAAGGAAAATTGCGCAAAAGAATTACTTTGTTACACACAAGCAAATTAACCTTTGTGCCATTGCATTGAAAAGAATTGCCTTAATTCTGTACTACTCAAGCTGAACTTTGTACTTTGTGAGATTAATACCATGGTGAGCATTATACATTCTAATACATTAGTCATTCTAGTAGCTACACGAAAACATTTATTGTAAAAGTGACGTTTCTCCTGATAAGAAAGTTCCAAGCTAGTCTTTCGGTAACAAAGTTACTGTTTTCATTATCAGGCTTCAGGTTGAGAGAGTATATTCAGGGAAATTAGGCTCTATTATTGTCTCAGGAACAATGATGCAAAGTAGTTTAAATAAACCTGTTTATTATAAAACTGGGACGAATTGTATGTTATTTTTTCTTGCAAAAATCAATAAATAAATAAATAAAAAAAAAAGGTATTTTTTGTTAAAGAAAACCAGCTTATTATTGGGGATTGAAAGGGCATTTACCAGAAGGAGCAGGGAGATCTTTTTTGTTCTTGGACATTTGTCTCAACATATCAGTGGGATCATAGAAGGTTTGAAGCTCTTCAATTTCAAACTTATCGTTGACTTTAGCAACAGTAACACCAAAGACTTCAATAACTTCATTGGTAGCATGAGCTTCGAGCTTAGTATCTTTACCAGTCTTGACAGACAAATCACCACTGTGCAAACCCCAATGTCTCCACTTGAAGGCAACAACAGGGGGACCAGAGTAAACTTCAATGACTTCCCAAGAGAAGGCACGAAGGGCTCTCTTGAAAAGTTTGTGAGATTCAGAGAAATCCATTTCACTAGCCTTGTAAAGTTCAGTATCACCGATAAGAGCATTATAAGTACCAATCTATATAGAATAGAGCTTAGTTGACCAACTCCACGATTATATATAAAAAGACTTACTTCGAGCATTTCCTCAATGTTTTGCCATTTCTTACCGTTTACAGAGAAACGGTACTTTTCTTGGCTGATGGTACGGATTTCATCAGCCTTGAGTTTATATGACATTTCCTTTTCCCAGTTCTAAATTTTACTAAATGTAAATAGACAGGTTTCATAGTTGGACATGTTTTCTTACCTTAACCAAGTTGGAAACAAGCCATTCAAGAGAACCTTCTTCGTGAACCTTAGTTCTTTCTATTTTATATAAAAAAAGTGTGAGTCTATGTGGGGTTATTGGTACACTATATATATCTATTTACCTTGCAAGTAGGTTTCATTGACCTTGTTATAGTCAGGGATACGGTTGTATCTCCAGGAACAATCGGTATCCTTGAGGACAGCATTGGGGTCAGTCATGAAATCAGGAAGGTCACCAGCCATTTTTTATTGTTAAATTGAAGTAAAGAAGAAAAACGGAACAAAAAATAAAAAGAAGTATTTATAGCTTTTTTTGACTTTTAGTGTAGTACAGACAAAAGAGTGAGTGCACAGATTATTGTAAAACCATTTTGCTTAATAAACATGATTTGTACAACATTTGTCCCTTTTTTTAGGCAAGATAGAATATAAGGTAAAGAAGTGTATTGCTGTATAGTGTTAGGTTACTTTTTATTAATTTACAAGAATTGCCCTTTATACGCTTTTTTTTTTTTTTTCGAAAAAAAAGATTGCAATTAAGAAGTCCTCGTCACACGTTGTTCAAATAAAATTACTACTAGAAATTTTAATTGCAGTCACTTACTCTTTTTTCTGGTTTGACAAGATTAAGGGTACAAACTTTCATACGAAAAAGGTGAGAAAAAAAGAAGATAATGTTCTCTCTTTCCACTAATACTTTTCAAATAAGACAATTATTTAGCGTCCATTCTGTCTTTCTATCGAGAAGGAATATGATTGGTTAAAAAGAATAGAATAGATAAAGTTTATGTGTGTTTACATGTAGTGTACAAATGAACACCTGTCCTGGGTTTTGTCATTGGCCAGTTAAGGTTTCAGAATTATAATATAAGCTTTGCAACTTGTAGTTGTGGATCCCCGCCTACTGAAAAAAACACGCGATTTTATTTTTGGATTTATAGGACATCACATACATTATACATATCGTAAGTTTTTACTTCCGACCAATCAACAAGGAACAAATCAAAAAAAAAAAAAGTCTATTATTCTTATAAAACTACTACTAGTTGAAAAAAATGTTTAAAGGCAAAAGGTACACAAGGACTGTTCTTTTTTTTTTTTTTTTTTTTTTTGACAAGACCCTTCTTTTTTCTTCTTTTTGTTTCCTTCAAAAAAAAAAAAAGGTGGACAGAGGAGGATTGTTGCCCTTATAACTGTGCAACATTAACTTCAATGGTATCCACCAATAACGTTATACGCCATAGTAATGTCATCAGCAGCGTGAATGTACCTTTCTCTGATAAAATTTGACGCGCTGTAAACTACATTAAGACGCACAAGGGTCCTTCAGTAAGAAAAGTCATATAGACAGTAAATACATGTGCATAAATGTATGCATAGAGAAGATTCTCCGATCGATACAGGCACACAGAGCACTTTGGTATTAAATCGACGATCGCTGTATGTATCACAAACAACCCAACTTGTTTATTTTTTTGTGAAAAAGTTGGTGATTTTAGGTGTTTTTGCATTAGATAGCTGTTGATTATCAGAGCTTTTCTTTCTTTTCTTATTACCAGCATCCAATGTCTACATAAATCATTTAGCTTCTATCTCTTCCCTCGTAAAAACACTAGAGCTTACCTGTTTTATGTCATTGTCCGGTAATAACGCTGGTTGTATGATCTTGTTAATTTCTGCCTTTTTATCCATTGGCTTAAGGAATTGAGATATTGAGTTTTTGTTTTCATCCAAAGGTACAGTTAAATCCGCCGAGTCGTTTTTAGTAGGTCCAACATTCTCGCTTACACGGTAACTATGATCTATGTATAAATAGAATAGAATAGGATAACAATCTGTCTATCTTACCATTCTAATTCGTCTTGATAAGCGTTTGATAATGTGTCAATAATAGATTGATTCCATGGGTTTGAAGGGTCAAGCCACTGATCTACTTGGGATGGCTCTAAAATCACAGGCATTCTATGATGTATCTTTGAAAAAGATACAGTAGATGCTGTAGTTATAATAACACAAGTGGTCATTGGCACACCTTCAATGACACTTGTACTGTATAAGCCTGCAAAAAGTAAAAGCTGTCCATCTTTTCTCTTGACATAAAAAGGCTGTCTCTTTTTATTCCATTCATAGAAGCTATAGATTAGTATGTTAAACTAGTTATTTGTCAAAAGTGATGTTGCGTATACCCTTCTGCAGCTATAATACAGCGGCTAGAATTCTTCGACCTGTCAAATATACTACCATTCTTTTCAGTCAACGTTTCAAACCTTGCGTTGATAGGCTATTTTTAATAATAAGAAACAATCGTTACTTTTATGTGTGTCTGCGTGTGTTTACTTTATTCAATGGTGTTGATTTTGACCAAGAAGGTATGAATCCCCAATACTATGATGTTTGTCAACGATATTGACATTGGGAATGACATGTGGAGATTACCATGGATTGAATTAACTTTTCTTTATTTTCACCCTTCTCAAATAAAACGGGAACAAATCGTGTAGGGCATACGTTATAACTCGACCTATGCTTTTCTTCTCCAATCCACTCAATTTGAGCACTTTGAATTACATTTTCTTTTTGTAATCGACACTTCAAAGTACTGGGATCAAGAGAACAACAGAAACGGCCACACATTTTTGCAAAGTCAAAAAAAAAAAAAAAAAAAAAAGAAGAAATGGCTGCATAAATGTGAAATATAAAAAGAATCAAAATATGTCTATTTCTATTTATTGTTGATGTAATCTAAAGGTATATAATGTGGGATAATAATGAATATTTGTTTATGCGGCTACTCCATAGATGGGTGCTTCAGGTAGTTGAGCGACTACTGCATTTCTTCGTCTAAGAGCATAGACAGGTAAATGAATAGTATTTCCGTCATCTAACGTCATAGTGGCTTTGGCACTTGGTTTGTCCTGCACCCATTGAGCAATACAAGCAGCAGACAAGTAGCGAAGGATTTCTTGATCTGTTTGAATAGAGAAACGGTGACTATAAGTAGCAGTGGTATGGTTCATTATGTTTAGAATAAAATGTGAAAATAAAAAGGAAAAAAAGCCGGATTCTAGCTATTTTTATACTGAAAAAAATCCACGTTTTTTGCATTTACCACGTTCTGCATTCTACCTCCTTTAACCAATATCCAATCAAATTTTTTAATTATAAAAACTAAATAAAGATGACGACCCTTTACCAAATATCTACCTAGCGCAACACTAAAGCGCGGTTTTTGTTTTCTCAAAGGGCGGCTACTGTTTCCTCAAACGGGGGTCTCTTCAATCCTCAATAGATATTTTTTACAGTTATTTGTGAAGCTTTTATTAGATAGGATCGTCTTTTGAGCATTTTTCAAATATCACTCTGAACTTGTAAACAGCTGTTAATATCAGCAACAATGCATTACAAATATCGTCTGCTTCTTCTGGTAAATCAAGAGTTCTTTTATGGTTGATACGACAGACATAGCTGGCAGGTGAGTCACATAATACGATCGTATCTATAAGTACAACATAAAATATATTAACAACAAAAAGCATAAAGTATAGGTCTATGATTTTACTTACCAAAAAGTAAAAAGCCAATAAGGGCTATAATTCACGCAGGGAATCAAGAGATTTCTAATATAATATCTTTTAGCGCTTTTGTTGTTTTAGAACCATCAAGAAGTTCTTTTGTTTGATCCTCGCTTCTGCCACATTCACAGCATTCGTATTCAAAAAGGTGCCAATAAAAAATTAAGTTAGGCCAATACTTGGTGCACGTCAAAATAGAGTAAAGCTCCGCGCACTATAGTGGTGCACCAAGGTTCTCAATAGACTGACATCAAGTTCGCATAAAATGTATACAATAAGAGTAAAAGGAAAAGAGAAGCCATAATAAATAAATAATAAAAGAAAATGTTCCCAAACTGTGGTCTTTGTCATGTTTCTTTATTCTAGGATTATGGTGAGAAATAGGGTTCATCGTCTCGAGAACAGCTTGATATATCACACAAAGGGAGCATTTATTGTTCAGTATAAGATTTAACGTGTGTAATGAACGTGTGCATTTAGTAAAATCTTGGTGCGCAATACATAACTTTATATAGTTTGACGTCACTCTATTGAGAAACTTGGCGTGTAGAACTTTACTCATTTTGACGTGTCCCAAGTCTTGTCCTGGCAGTTGAAGCACTGTACATGAGAATAAGAGACAGCAACAATAAAAAGTCAGCCATATCACATAATTTTTTAGCGGGAATCGGTATGTATTCGTAGACTAGCTAGTTTTTTTTTTTTTTTTTTTTTTTTTTTTTTTTTTTTTTTTTGTAAGCACGCATAATGCCAAAGAGATCGCAGCCAGAAAAAAAAGACAACAGCCATTCAAAAAAGCTCAAGCCAGAAACAACACTTCCTTTAGTTCTTGAAGAACTTCAAAAGAAATTTGAAGCTGTTAACATTTTTTCTGCATTCTGTGATGCTCGGCTCACTTCTTCACTGACATTTCAAAGCCTACAAAAAGCAGTGGATAACTTGACAATTGAAGATCTATGTGCGATCAACGTCATTATACCCAACTTTGTCAAGTTCAATGCCGTGTCTGACGAAATTATGGAAATCGAGTTTGGAAGACCTGTCAATAAGTCCATTGCAAAACAAAAACATGCTGCAGCATTAGGTAATCGAGGCGATCAATGGCTTCAGAGCGGGTTCAAAAAAGACACTTCGATTCCTTCTCTCAAACCTGATGCTGTTAAAAAAATGATTGATCAAAAGAACAAGCTGTTTATAAAGTGCATGGATCAATTTCTCAAGCACTGTGCAAAAAAGGTGAGCTTATACTACGCATAAAAAAAAGAGGAGTTCTGCTGAGTTTAATTTTTGTAGAACCTGGATGTTAAACAGCATTTATTGTATGAACTAGAAAAGCATATGCCAGCTCCTCTCTTTGATCCCTTTGAAGAACTAGATGTAGAACTTGATTTGGAGCAAACTGAAGTGAAGAAATTACATCAAGTTATAGAAGGGCTTCAATCACTGCATTTTTACGACAACCAACTGTCAAATGACGAGAATAGAAAAGTGTTCCCTGAAAAGGATCCCATCTATGACACTATTGATATGTCAGAGACTATTTATGACGCGCTTAAGAGAAAAGGCATTCATCAGCTGTACATTCACCAGACAAAGGCTTTGGAAGGGCTTTATGATGGTCACCACGTTATTGTTTCTACATCTACTGCAAGGTATACTATGTATTCTTTTTCTTGATTGTGTATTCAATGATGTGCATAGTGGAAAATCCTTGATTTACCAGTTACCAGTATTAGAGAGCTTATTGCGCAATAAATCAAGTAAAGCAATGTACATTTTTCCTACAAAAGCGTTAGCACAAGATCAAATGCGTGCATTAATGGATATGATAGCCCAAATACCAGAACTAGAAGATATCACGGTAAGCGAGAACAAAGACTGAATGATGCCAGCTTTTTACCGAAATATATATATATAAAAAAAAAAGGTTTCGACTTTTGATGGCGATACGCCTAGTGAGAAACGGGCCTACATAAGGAATAATGCAAGCGTTATATTTACAAATCCTGACATGCTACATCATGCCATATTACCTAACGTCAAACTTTGGAACCACTTCTTATCAAGATTAAAATATGTAGTGGTGGATGGTATTAGCATATCTCCATCAAAATACCCCAAAACTTAATCTTTATGTATAGAATTACATGTTTACCATGGTTTATTTGGAACACATATGGCATTTATTATGCGACGATTAAGACGTCTTTGTCACCTTTTGGGTCAAGATCAAGTTCAGTTTATTTCATGTAGCGCTACCATTACCAACCCAGATCAGGTATTTTGTTTTATAGCTAAATGATAAAAAATGAACTTGACGTTTTTATTAGCATATGAAAGCGATATTTGGTATTGATCATGTCAAGCTGGTAGACGTAGATGGAGCACCCCATGGTAAAAAGGAATTTATTGTATGGAACCCTGCTCGGCATACACCGTCAGATGACATGTCAGAAAGACGAAGTGCAATTATAGAAGGGGCAGACCTATTAGAATACCTGATTGAGCATAAAATACGTACCATTGCTTTTTGTAAAGTAAGGAAGACGTGCGAATTACTGATGAAGCAGCTGAGAGAAAATCTGCAACAAAAGCAAAGAAAAGATATATTGGATAAGGTAATGAGCTATAGAGGCGGCTATACTGCAGAAGACCGTAGACAAATTGAAAGGCAAATGTTCAATGGCGAACTGTTGGGTATTATCGCGACGAATGCTTTAGAACTAGGTGTGGATATTGGATCACTAGGTAGTTGCTTCGCATTTTGTTTTATATCTCTTAAACTAGAGCGGTTTCATACTTAGATGCTGTTCTAATGATTGGCGTGCCATGGTCCGTATCTGCATTGGTACGTGTATCGCATTTATGTATTATAGAGGGTTCAACTTACAAAGAAAACAAATGTTTAGTGGCAACAATCAGGTAGGTCGGGAAGAAGAAACACAGATTCTCTTTCTTTAGTTGTATGTGATGGAAATCCACTAGATCAATATTATGCTGTTAGTATTCTCTAAAAATTTGCACACAGTACTACTCTTCTTATCGTTCTTTAGCATCACCCGTCAGAACTATTTAAGAAAACACCTGACGAATTATCTATCCAGATTGAAGATTCTATTGTTCTTGAGAGCCATATTCAGTGTGCAGCAGAAGAGTCTCCTATCAACGCTATAGATGATCAAGTCTATTTTGGTGAAAGCCTGCCTGCTCTCTGTGAAGAGTATTTAGTTCAAATTGACCATGGGGTAAAAAAAAAAAAAATATGATTGATGTAGACTTGCTCTCTAAGTTATTTTGTTTTGACAAGATGTATCGCCCAAACCCGCGATTTCGACCCTACCCTTCGCAATTTGTTAATATCCGTAAGATAAACGAAGATCCTTTTGTTGTGGTAGACGTTACAAATGGTAGAAAGGTTATCCTGGAAGAGATTGAAGTACATCGAGCTGGTTTTGAGATTTACGAGGGAGCCATTTTCATACATCAAGGCATTACCTACTTGGTGGAAGAATGTGACATCGATAAAAGAATAGCCAAGGTTCATTTAACAAGGGTGGATTGGACCACTCGACAAAGGGATTTTACAAACGTAGATGCAGAAAGCACAGATATGTCAAATAGTGTTGGAGAAACAAGGAATTTTGTCCACTATGGAAAAGTGAAAGGTAAATAGAAAACAAAATAAGGAGGTCGTTTTTTGACATTGTTTTGTAAGTTTCTACGGTTGTTTTTGGGTATCATCGAATAGACAAACGAGGGCGAATTATAGATACGCATGATGTCTATATGGACCCCATTATTACAACTTCAACAGGCATTTGGGCGTATGTTCCGAAATCCGCTTTGGACCAGATGTCACTGCTGGGTATTGATCCAATGGCAGGCATTCACGCAGCTTGTAATAGGAATAATTGTAGTGAACCTTTTCTCATTCAAAGCTGAACTGTTTTTTACTTGATAGGCCATTGTCTCATCTCTTTGTTACCACGATTTGCGACCTCTTCATCTAAAGACATACGCACTGAGTGTAAGAACCCGAACGCTACAAGACATCGTCCAGCACAAATAACATTGTATGAAACGGAGCCAAGCGGAATAATCAGGCAGGCATTCAAGTTTTTTGATGGATTAATAGATACTAGTATAAAAACAATAGAGGAATGTGTTTGTCAAGAAGGATGCCCTCTATGTAAGTAATCAACACATAAGCTACTATGTATATAAAATAACATACGTTTTTCAGGTATTCACTCGACATCTTGTTCTGAACAGAATCAAGTCTGTGACAAAAAAGGTGCCTTGATTGTTCTACGGGCCTTGAGGGGTGATTCTCAACTCGTATAGAGAGATGTATATAGCTTATTTTAATTTCAGAAATAAAAGGTTTAGTGGGGTCTCAGTTAATAGAAGCTCTTCTTTTTTTTTTCTTGGCCATATAAAATGCTATTTTTTCTTTTATTGTACGAGGAGGAGTCAGGTAAAGCTGACCCATGGAACTGAAGTTCTGTTTCTTTTGAGGAACAACACCTGTTATGTAGAGTCGTGAAGTCGTATCTAAGTGTAATTCTCATACCCAAAACGCTAGTGCTCCGTATTGTTTATCTATAAACTAGTATGTAGAGATAGTCAATAAGGGATTTTTAGGTAAGTGACCTGCAACATTACAAGCTTATTTGTTAATATATGTATACCTGCAATGTACCATTTTGAAGATGGGACATATACAGTAGTAACTGGCGCCACCTAACAATAATACACAATACATGCGTATTCAAATAGCTTATCACACTCATTTATCAGACTTTATTAAATATACACACGTTCATTAAACATCGAACAATATGCTTCCTTTGTGTATTCGACTCTTCTCAAGACAATGAACCCTATTCTTACAATAATAAATAAACCGCCATAGAACAAAGGAACATAACAAAGCCCATAATTTGGCAACGTTTTCTTATTATTTACAAATAGAAACGGCTTTTTTAATTACTGATTTATTTATTTTATTAGTATGTATACTCATAGCACCAGATTTGGATTGGAGTATGAGGAGGATCCTATTGTTATCTTATTATACAGAATTGCAAAAGAAGCACTCGACTTATCAAATCCAGAATGTGTGCCAATGCACTAGTATTTTCATAATTCCTTTTTAGATATTATGTAATGAATAAGGTGTATTTAACAACTCAGGAATACAGTTCCACAGTGGAAAAAATTGATTGAAATATAAAATCAACTCAAGAGGATACTTTAAAATGCTCGACGAAGGTGAGGCAAGAATCAAAAAGATCGAAAGTTTGGCAAGTGCAAGCGTAGTATATGCGAAGACCTGCTTACGCAAGTACAAGTGGCCAATCCTCGACAATTCCCGACTTGATGCCGGCGCCATTAGATTTGCCACCTAATGTGTAGTTGCCAAAAACAATTCTGCACCTTGATATTTTGCCAGCAATTGCATCTCAACCATAACTTGACGATACAAAGTCTTTATTTCGTTTTATTACAACATTGATAACTTGAATCAGTCGACTATAATATCACCTTTATGTACATTTTTGACAAAAGACAATCAGAGCCATGATGTAACTAGAATTAAAAGTTGCCTCTGTATTCTTCCATAAGAAGTAAGATGCGTAGTACTTTGTGAGCATACATAATATAAAAATGGAAAGCAAAATCATTGTGTAACAGTGTTTATTGTCAGAGGGATTAAGATTGTTTTGAATGACTCTAATATAGAAATTACTAACAGTTTCTGCATATTGCAGCGTGGCAAATCAAATTGTGCTATTTGATCACAAGTTTTGTGTCTTTCTTTTTTTATACGCTGGTAGATTAAGCTTCTCTTGTATAGTTACTTGATGGCCACCAAAGCTCTTTTTAGCATGCATGATGTATGGAAAGTGCCGAAGCATACTTAGTTTACCCGGAATCTTAGGTCTGATATAGTGTATATACATAATACTGGATTATTTTAAACGCGGTGGAAAGTAACAGTAATTTGCTCAAATTCTGTTTATATGCATGACAGATATATACTCTTATCTACATAATTGAAACAACTACTTAGGCAAAAATATTTCAAGATCTCCTTAGCATTTGAATACAATAGAAGTGAATAAAAGTCTTTACAGCTTGTATGACTTCTGTGAGGGAGTTTTAGTGAGCATCAATAATTGGTTATGGTCGATTCATTTTTCATAGTAGTTTATTTATATGCTTATCTAATGATACATGTATATTTATTAATATGAAAGTCGAATTAAAAAGTAGAAAAGGAATGCATACGGTGAAGTTCGTATATAAAGAGTGTAGTTAACTATTGATAGAACTATTTTTTAAACTGGTATAATTGATAGTTTCCTTCGTTGTTAGGATGTAAAGGTTGGGCACTTCTGGTCTGATTGGCATCTAAGCTTGATGAAGAAGTAGGTAGTCTAGCAATCATTTTATCCTCAATTGATCCGCGCTTGGGAAGGTAGTTTCCAATAAAGAAGAGACTGTAAAGGACAAAAGCGATAGCCATTGGCAATGTATCGAAAGCATAGAGTGGCCATTCAATAGTGGCAATAGGGCCATCATAACCAGCAACATATTCTGCAAAACGATAAATGGATCGAATAAAAATCATAACAAGTGTTGTATAAAGAGTAAAAAGCAACTTTTCCTTGGGTCTAATAACACCTTCCACTTGATAATTGTAGCTTGGTCGACGATGAATATAAATACAAACGTAGGTAAAGCAGCTAAGGAAGAACAATTGAATAAGAAGACCGATGATGGTGATGTATCTACCAACATTTGCCAAGCCTGCGTCACCCACTGCTTGCAGTCCGCCACCACTAGCTTGCAGGAAGAAAGATAAAATATCACTGGAGAAGAAGAACCATTTGACAAACTTGTATTTTACAAAAAAGTATTTTGGCTGAGCACCGGAAAGGCGAATGATTTCAGCAGCAGCTTTGTAGTTGACAAGAGCAAGTGCATTAGGTGGTAGCAGCAAGAAGAAAGTCATACCGATATAGATACCTAAAGTGACCTTATTGAGGATGATAATTCGAAGCAAATAACCTAAAGCTAAAGCGAATGCAGTTCCGGGTAGAATGTATAGGAATCGTTTAGCCTTTGCTCTGTAAGTAATAACAATGAGAAGAAGACCAAAGATAATATACACGACAAGAGATACAATGGCTAACGGTTTGTTAGGAATATAGTGGAAGTATCTTAGTAATGTCAACTCTTGTAAGGGGTCCATTTTATGCGTAATTTATTATTTTTGTAGAACAATAATAAGAAGGAGAAAAAGGGAAACATCAGTTGTATTTATATACCTAATAAACTTGAGATCCAGAATATTGTATTATTTTATTGCATTCAAAATACCAACTCAGAAACGCAAGTAATTCTTGTTCCTCATAGAAGCGATAAAAAAAACACATGTATATATCTATGATGTATTCAATTAAATAAAGGGGCTTTATATCCATACTTTTGTATAAATATTTCAATAAAGAAAAATTAAATTATACTACTTTGTCAATTGTATAACTATTTTTTTTTTTTTTTTTTTAAATAAAAAGAATTCCACAGACACGCCGCTGTGATTTTATCGGGGATATCTCATATAGATCAATCTAAGCACTTTCTTTTTTAAACTGTACTCTTCAAGCTTTATATTTATTCCAAGTATATAGCAAGCATATTTGCATACCATTGAATCATTTAGTGTTATAGGTACTTTGTGGTCTATATGTATTTTCTTAATATATTAATTTGTTGATTTCCATAGGTATGTCTAGCAAAGTCTCTCAATTATCTGATTTGGTTTGACTGAAGCTTATTTGATAAGCATATTGCGCAATCCCAAAAGTGAGAATATAGGAGAGCTCATTTGTTCCTGACGTCCTGATAGGTTGGCTTGAACGTTGTTTTAAAGTTAACTTGGTGCACCCTAAGCTTTTGCTAAGAATTTCTTAGCTGAAGCTGAAAAAAATTACTGAAATACAACTTCTTTAAGCCCAAAGTATATACACTCTTTAGTGCTCTGAAAAGAAGTAGAATTACTAGCCATATGTCTCTGTCATCTTTCTCAACGTTACAGATAGTAATTTATGGAATATAAATCAAGAAACTAATATAACTAAACAAGTAACGTCTATGGTCTATTTTTAATAACACTACTAAACATAGCATCTGTATTGAGTGATTGAACTATGTTATTATACAAGGGGGATATGGTGTTATAGATAATGACATTCACTATAATTTGATATATATAGTTATGCTCTTTGCAAGCAAATTTACGACTAATGGATGCGACATAAAATAATAGCAACAACAATAATAACACAACAGTACTAGGAAACTACTTGCTCTAATTGCTAAAACCTTTGATCACCTACAGCTCAAAGCAGAATCCCACACAATATCGCTTTTAATAGGAAGCAAAGGCTTTTTTTTTTTCTAATATGGGACAATCCGCTTAGAGTAGACAAAACGTACAAAATAAAACGTTAGTCATCACAGTGTACAAGGAACTTGTAAACAATGTATGTATGATTGTTTGTGCTCAACTATTGTGAACTTTTATATGGTTCTAGTTATTGCTTAGAGGACTGTAATTATTAGTTAAAGGATAATACATAGAGTAGAATACTACCATGGACACTTTGTAAAGACTATGTGACGGTATATAATATCTAATCAACAAATTACAAAGGATGATGACTCAATACTATAAAAGAAAGCCAACATATTGTTTGTTTACTTGTTATCTTTTTGTTCACAAAAAATTCACAAGATGTAAGCCTTTTATAAATAACAAAACAAAAAGCAGACATTCCGTCAGTCAGTAAAGCCATCCATCTCGACCTGGAGAGGTAGGCGGTTTAAAATAGTATCTTTATGTAGAAAATGTATACTTTAGATATTGCAGACAATTGAAAAAAAAAAAAAAAAAAGGAGATATGACAGCACAGGAATAATGATGTATATTTTTCTAGGGTTTTACATAGAGCTTTCATCAAAAAATATTCTATGTTGTATTTGTTTTCCTACTTTGAAAGAAAATAGACTGGAAGATTATGTAAGGGCTAAGCAAAAGTTTGTGATAGTTATGGGTTCAAAAGAGATAAATTATAGGTTAATTTGATGCGATTGGATGTATGAATTGAAATGTGTTCTTTCATGGATTTTCCATGTGTTGTATTCTTATTATGACCGTAGCAGAATCGGTAGGTCTTTATAATTCATCAACTTAAGCCTCTATTACGCCCTTATTCAAGATTTAAATTTTCACAATCAGAGGATCAAGGAATTATATGGCTCTTGGCAAGATGGCGAGGTTAGGATCAAAGGGGTTCACCGCTCCAATACATGCTTCTAGATATGAGGATTGTGCTGAAATCCAAGCAGCAACCACCTATAAAGATTTAGTTAAGCATGCACGACTATAAAAGCCAAGAAAATTGAAAGGTTCTCAGACATATGTAATATCTTCTCCAAAATGAAGAAAAGAACTCATCATTCCCAAGCGAACTTGAGGAGGAACACTGAAACCTTATTGTATATAAGATAGCTAACAATAGGTAATCTCTACGCATAACTGAGATAGTATGCGTGATAGTAGTTTTAAGGCCACAATAGGTTAGGTTGAAGATAAAGCAGCTTTGTGTGTGTTATGTATTTTATCTATTTAAAGCATATCGCTTTAGCTGATATAACCTGCTTTTTGCACTTTTTATTTAGGTTAAAACAATACGATCTGCGGTTTCCTCTTCTTTCAAGTCGACTAATAACAAGTAATTGATGTAATATATATGACGATTTTCTAAGTAAAATAGAAGGACAAGAACAAATGGCGGAAAAAACATATCTTACTATCCTTGGCTAGGGCTTGTTTACTATATAAATATTAGATAATTCATTGTAAATAAAATTCGCGCCTCTATATTACACTCTGCTTTCTTCTCAACTACTAGTGTATTATACTTTTAATACAGTAAATGCGTCTTGGGCAAATCATTGGAGTAATAAAAGAACCTTTTTTTAAAATTAAACTCTATTAGAAGAAAAAAAAAAGGATGAAATTTTTAATTGGTACAAAAAAGTTAAAAAGGCAATAGCAACTGTGAATAAACGAGCTTGGAGTGGGTGTTTTGAAAATTCTGAGAAGAATAAAACTCTAAAAAAAAACAAGTTCAAGAGCTGTTAATATGCTAATATCTGATGATTTAACGTAGTGTGTAGCATTGCTGGTATATGGATGTATATCGTTTCTTGTATACATAGAAAGAAATGGCATATTATCTCAGAATATAGCTTAACGCAGAGCATAGATAAATGCTCTTGAACGTTAAAATAGTAAGAATAATATGATAGGTAAATAACTTTTATTATATTACGAGACTAAACTATATGTTAGTTATACTATAAATAATAATTGCTTTTACGATTATGCAAATTCAAAAGTGTTATTAGAAACAAATGCTGGATCAATTGATCCTTCTGCGGCGCTATAAGGTAGCTCTCTGACGACAAAGACAAAAGAACCAATTCCTGGTAGCAAGTTTGCATGAAAAGTCATTCCAAGGAGTGAACTCATTGTTGAGTAACTCTATAGACTCCATATCACGAAATTCTGTGATGGAAGAGTTGAAGGCCATTACTACTATTGAATTTACAGTTTCAACAAGAGTTCAGAAGTATGTATAATTCCAAAGGAGATACAGTCACTTTCTCTTTATTGGTATGGTTATATTCATCGTCTTGATGCTCGAGTTTCTTTTCATTGACGACTTGAGTATATCAGAAACGCTAGATATTAAAGTTGAAAAGAGAAATGAAGAATTTGGTTTTACTTGCGATATGTAATTTTAAGGTCGCCATAGTTACTGGTTTCATTGCGATTGCGCTTCTTGTTCCCGTCATTCACACAAGTGTCAGGCACAAAATATACAGGGTTTATGTCAGGTTGCTTTCGATTTACATGTCCTTATCTGTCATTTTTTCACAGCTTTGATTGGCATTTTGGTAATACATACGTGCATATCTATGATATAAGAGACGAGGCTTGTTTTGCCGTTTATTATCAAATGCATGGCAAGATTCTATGCCCCGTTATTACTCTAATGGGTAACACAACTACGCTACACATTTTGCCTGTTTGTTGGTATGAAACCTCTGATTCAAAATCAATCACAGAAAGAGTTTTTAGCACGTGAATGAGTAATTTGAATTACTTTTTATATGGTTTGTGATAGATAATTATCACTTTCATGATAATCTGTGTGGAATGGCGCACTCTATGCTTAATCTTTTCTTCAATGGCCAGTGATTCATCGGTAAACTACTAAAAACACATAAGCTTTGTTGCATATAATACGGGAAATTCTGAAGACGCATTGGGTACTTACAAATCAGTAAGTAGGTCAGGATCTCTTTAAATCACATGACCCGCGTCATGAGTTGTCATTTCTTTCTCTCTACCAATTATGTATTTAACTTTAGTACCAGTTGTTGTACTATGAAGGATAAAACTCCCAGTTCTGAGCAGTAGTATGTTGATGGTTTATCTGCAATTATGGAAGAGTCACGCTCCAGTATTAAAGATATACCTATAAGACTCTAAATAGGTGCTTCCAAATATTAAACGGATACCATCAATATATTTACTTTCCTATAGCTGAACTAGTAAAACAAAAAGCTCATATTATCCCACTATTTTGTACCGTAGAGAAGTATTAGCTAACTTTAGTAACAGGCGTGGTATAACCAGTAAGCTAAATAGTCTATCAAATCACTCGAATGGACCAAGTAGATTTGAGCAAAGCTAATTACCAGATGGAAGTTAATTTAAGAATAGCCTTTTATTTAGCTACACAAACGTCAACTTGTGTATTACAAAAAGATGCCAGCCTTTTGGTGTTCATTAAATCTCTAGACAGCATGCTCACGACATGTTGATTCTATTACTTGAATCGATGAAAAAGTGATGATTTAAACAAAAACCACAATATACTTTTTTTTTTTTTTTTTTTTTTTTTTTGGGAATCACAGTAATAAATTACATAAGAGACGTTAAGGAAAAGCGAAATGAGGCAAATCAGCCATACGTTCTACTTGTTACACCTTTGATATGGGATAAATGACTTTTTGCTTACATGTAAATAAGGAGTGACTTGGGATCTTATTAAACAGTGAAAGATGCATTTGATTTAGATACAATATTCGCTTTGCAAGCTTTCTGATTTATATTTTTTTTTCCTAAGCTGAGTACCTAAATGACATTGAAATATAGCAAATACCGTTACGCAGGACACAGCCTCCGCTTAAAAAAAACATAAACCAGTGTGGTACCAAATCAGCATACATTTTATACTTCTCTTATCAATAAAGTATTGTTTACTTTTTGTTTATTTTCACTCCCTATTGTAAACAAAGCAATTAATTACAAGCCCAAAAAAAAGTAGTAGTCCCAAAAATGAAAGTCCCAAAAAATTTCTGCAGTCACTTAATCAAAAATAAAGTATATAAAGAGCCTCTTTTTTGTCCTGAGTTTTTTTTTTTTTTTTTCTTTAGCCTAAGGGGGTCTCTGGTCTGTGGACGCACAGTCTTAGGGGCAGACTACTTCCTTCTTTTCAGGGCTTCCATTCTGTAAATTTCAAAGTAAACTACTGGTTGGGATCTGAGGGGATTGTGAGATATAAAGGGATCGTGGCACTAAGGGGAAAACAGTAGCGAAATGGGTTTGTAGTCTAAGGTGCCTTAATTCCTCGGTCAATGTCGCGCAAGACGGGTAGAGCAGTTCTAGGCTTCGGTCAGAACATACTCATAGACTCATAGCAAAGCAACCGGGGTTTTTAAAAAATGAATAAAAATGAAAAATTACCTTTTGAAATAAGTTCTTTTGCATAATACGCGTTGAGTTTGAATATTTTCTTGTGCCTTAATTGCCAGCATTGATCAAATGCAACTTTAACTTACTTGGAACTGTATTACAGCTAGCGTCTTTTTCTGTCTTCAGAGCGCCTTTTTATTGTAGACTATAAACGGATATTATTGTCCTAGTGGCATCTGAGAGCACTTGAACAGTTTCGAATTCCTACATGAGTTGTGATTTACCTCACGTTCCAACGCCACTGGAATCTTCAAGTTTTTTTTCTCTCATCAAGCAAAATAAAGCAGCAAAATATTGTAGAAAAGGTTTCCATAGTAGATACAATTTTTCTGCTAGTGTCTAAACGCGTACAACTTTTTCAAAAAAAAAAAAAATTTCAGTCATGTCACGTATTCATGTACATTGAAAGGTTACCATCGTAAGCAGAAAAGATTTTACCAAGTCTTTTTGTGGGAAGGGAGAACAAAATTGTTATTTGATATTGAATAGCATCATATTATCTTTATTCAGCAGTAAAGAGACAAATTCGGGTACACGTGTGGTGCTTTATAGCTCCTCATTACACAGCATTGAGCAAATGTTGAGCAATGGTGTCAACCTACTATTATAAGTTTGCACGAGGTAATGCAAAAGGAAATTTCATGGAAAAACAAGCCCTTTTTATAGACCCACAGATATTATTAGCCACGATACTTGCAGCATATAAATACCATGGTATACATAGGGATGAAAAGAAATTAATTATGACACACTTAGTATGTATGTCCAAAAAAAAAAAAAAAGGCTCTTTTTTGGTTTCATTTGTGATAATAGCATCAAGGGGATATAGTAGTATTTGTAACAACATGTTAGTCATAATAAATTGCTCAGGCTGGAGTAACGTCGTTTTCGTTAATGGTGTTTCTACTCTTGAGCTAGGGGAACCGCCTTCTTCCATAAGCTTATCTTTTTGAGATAAGGTATCAGTGGCTGCAAAAATGGTAGTGATACTCGATCCGAAATTTCTGCCTAGCGGACTTGTCAGCGGCTTAAGTTTTGAGTTGTAGTAAAATATGATATAATATAGTATATGTGGTTTATATGATAAGAGCTATGTAAATAATGAGCTGTAAATATGGTAATTTTAATCATGTACGCTCCCTTAATAGTTATATACTTAAAAGAATTCATATGCCCACTTGTAGTATTTGCTTATAAAGACACATGTAACGGCAACAAATTTCAGTATACCTTAAATAAAATAAAATGTGCCTGAATGATGTATGTAACTTTTTCCTTTCACTCGGGTATAATGAAGTAAATATCTTGTTTTTTAACAAAAGAACTTGTACACAAATAAGGTGGAACCCAAAGGAAAGGAGGCGTTTTTTGCTTTGTTTGTTTCCGTTTATTATTGATTTGCTAAAATATTTTTACACGCACCTGCGCAGTAGCCCCATTTATAGATCAATCTAACCAAAAAAAATATAAAAGGGAAGATAGACAAGTATATACTTTGTCATTAAGCCAATTATAACAGGTTATTGTTATGCTGGATGATACTCACTGAGGAATTTTAATGTTTTATTGCCCCAATGTCACATGGCTCGTTTTAAAAGTAAAACTTACTAACGTTCAATAGATTGGAGGGGTTTAGTTCAGTATGTCATAGTGTGATTACTACAAAAAAGTGTAAACACAGTCTTGAATATACTTTAGCTATAATAGATCAGCATTCATCTTTCAGATCACTAGTCCGAAGGCCGGAGTTACATTGCACATATGCTTTATATTACCTGCAGAACCGGTAAATATCATGTACAGTACACATACCTGTTACTTGCTATTGAGATGATATGAATATGTAAAATAATTTGCTTGTTAAATGTAAAGATTTGCTATCTGAGATGCATCTGAGATACTTTGTGCACCGTTAATAAGATCTTACTTCAAGTACATTTATGGTATATGTAGTTACGTTGCAAGGAACATTAAAGATCTTCCATTTTTCTAGAAGGACCAAAAGTTTTAATTGGGTGAAAAGTGTGACTGTTATAAAAATTGTATTTGTAATAAATGGACATTCACCAATTAACATTTTGAAAATTAGTCTCTTACCCTCTTTCTCTTCTGAAAGGCATTCTATACTCAATAGTTAATATTTAAGATGAGCTTGACTTTAAACGAAATTGTTTCCAAAATTGCTAGCCAAGGAAAGAACCCAGATGTTTCGTTTCTAAAGGATAATCCACAAGCACAGGCCATGCTTTTGTTAGCTATATTATCCAGCTCGAATAACCCTTCTAATAAAAGCAATCATTCGACACCAAAACCAAAAAAAGGTATAATAAAATAGGATATATAGTTGAATGACTGACTCTCTTCTTTTAGCTGAGAGAAAAGCATCTATTACACCAAAGAAAGTTGGCAGAAAACCAGTGACAAGTGATGAAGAAGATGTAAAGTATAGAAATAGATAGGTTTTCAAAAATAATGAAATAACTAAATAACAATAGTCAGATAATCCTAAATCTAAAAGAAAAGCTCAAAACCGAGCAGCTCAAAGAGCATTTAGAGAAAGAAAAGAGAATCAAGTCCGTATTCTAGAAGATAAAGTCAAAGAGCTTGAATCATTGACTGACAAAAAGAATGAAAAACTAATAATGGAAAATCAACAATTAAAAGATATGATTAAAAAGTTGCAAGATGAAAACGCTTCTCTGTTAGGCTCAACTGTTTCTTTTGATGTCCCATTATCTAGTATTTCAATGAATGGTGATGACGAAAGACCACAAAAGATCATTAAAAGGCAACAAAGCTCAGACACAGCAACAACAACAACATCACCCATATCTACAGCTAGTCTAAGCAGTTATGGTGACTCAAAGAGTAGTAGATCAAATACACCTGAAACTATGACCGCCAACCCTTATCAGTTAACAATGACTGTAGATGATATCTTGAATAACACGAAGCTACCTTCCTCTGCTTTATTAGATCATGCTTCTTCTACTTCTTCTGAGCTCTTTGGTGTCGATTTCAATACATCAGAATTAAATAATCTATTGCAGCAACAAGAAGTCTTTAACTTTGAAACTGACCCTAGCCAATTTGACTTCTTTTACCCTCTTGATACTACAATTACTGCTAACACGGGCACAAGTACTGATGACTCTTCTCCCTCCTCTTACACTGATAAGAAAGATATTACTCAAATTTGGGATCAATTATCAGAACACCCTCACTATGACGAGTTTAATATCGATGTTCTTTGTGATGAAATGCACAAGAAGGCTGTTTGTACCGATGAACACTATGATCACAATGAAGAGCTCAAAAAAGTGATTTCAGAATACTATCCAACCCAAAACTAACCAAATCTATCTCCCTGCCACATTTGTACCAATATAATACATTATAAGCATTGTTATTATCTTCCATCTGCTTTTTTTTCCTATTTATTTTATATAATAAAGCTCCTTCTTCTTTTGCCCCACAGAAGATCCAAAAAAAAAAAAACGTCACAGTATAAAATAACCTTTCTTGTCCCCCTCAAAAAATAATATTCTTTTGCCAAATATTCAATGAGTAACACTGAGACAATAACTCCACCTACCCCTCAAGTAGACATTATTCCACCCACACCGCACATTTCGACTGAACCTCAGAATAGACAAGAACAAGACGTTCATTTCACTAGTCTTCCACCTGAATCCTCATTTGTTAATTACGATCATACAGAAAAATATGAAGATCCCAAGATTCTTCGAGCAGGATTGACAACTACGCCTCGCCTTGTTCTTATGACAGGTATTGGTAGTTTCTGGGGATTCTCCATCGGTGCCTTTTTAGGCGGTCGACAATCTGGCTTACAATACTTGGCCGAGAACGCACACAAATTGCCTACAACAGTACAAGGGTGGTACTTTTATCACAAAACAAAAAACTACAGAATTATGTTGGGTGGAGTTAAAAAAGGTATTCGATATGCTGGAAAGACAGGTGGATTGTGTTTGTTATATAGTTCCTTGGAAGCTGCCTTAGATGACGTGCGAGGAGAAGCAGATGTTTTTAATTCAGTGGCTGCTGGTATCACAACAGGCACTGTTTTCTCTGCCCTCAGTAAGTTAATTCACTTTTTTAAAAGGGCGCAACTAATCCTAGGAATAATAGCTAAATTAACAAGAGGATCGTTCAGATATTCTGTCATGTTTGGTGCAGTTTTCGGTTTGGCAGCTGGTGGTTTATCCGATTTGCATAAATATGTATCAGGCGATACACCCACTTACGGTATGCGAATCTCCTCCTTGTTTAAAAAGAAAGAAATAGAAGAGAGCAAGCTAGTTAGAGAATAAAAAGAGAATACCTTTATCTTATTATGACAAGAATATGTATATTTTGCATGATGTGATAGTTATATCCAACCTTAACAAATGAAAAGCTAACGGGCACCTTATGAGGTCAGTATTGGTTTTGCTAGCCAGGAGGAAAGCGTAATAAATAAATCTACTTTATTTGACATATTACAATAAATCTATCTCTAAATTGAAGGAGGGGTTACAGTTCCTCTCCATAATTCTCTAATCACTTTCCCATGAATGACGTGCCTATCAATGATGTCTTTTACATGACAGGCCCGTACATTACCATAGACATGGCCGCCTAAACCTCGTTGGTGAATAATAACGTTACCAGCATATTTATGCCCTATTCAGGTCGGTGTGAATAATTGTAACAAACCAAAAAAAAAAAAAAATAGATCAAATCTTACCTCCAAAATGACATGTTCCCCAGGCCTCCAATTTGATACCCATTGATTTTGCTTGTTTGTTGAATTCTGTGACAATAGGAGGACCCAAGTATCCACATCTCAAATCCCTTCGCCCATGTGTGCACACCAAAACAACAGTATCTGCTTCAATATCTTGCCACTGAATGCCCTCGGGTAATGCATTATTTGGGTTGTTCCAAACGGAGTCTATAACAGGATACAATGACGATGTCTCACTAATCAGCCCTTGGGAGATATCTATGGAAGGAATCATTTTGAACTCTGGAAAAAGCATGACATCCGGTCTCTTTCCGTCCATTGGTTCTCGTTCTGCCACAGTAACCAAAATTTGCTTATTGAATTTACCATCAGGAGTGTTGGTTTTGAGCCATTTGACATTGGTTTCTTCCAAACTTTGCATAATTCCAGGGACTGTATTGCAATGCGATCTTGTCCATTCAACCGCTTCGTAGCCAACGCAGCCGACGAGATGTCGCACGCCTTCAGGTCTCGACATGGGCTCTGTTAGCTCAATTTTTTTCCCCAAGGCATCTGGTATAGGATGAGTTTTGCATGGCACATAGCCGTTGGGTGCTGGTTTGACATCTACTTCAGGACAACAAGGCTCGAATCGATGAAAGGGAAATGGCTTCGGATCAAAGGGAATGCTAGAATATCTGCGAGCTCCTAATTGTAATGTTCTTTTAAAAGTTAAGCGAAACATGTTAGCATGTAATTTGCTTTTTGCTTTTGCTTCTTTTTAAAGAGTTTGACCTGCAAAATTCTATTTTTTCATAAGCGCGCCCTTTCGGATAGTAATAAAGTCACAGCTAGAATTCCAGCAGCATTCAATTAGAAGTTTTCCCGTAAAACCGATAACGGCGTTGATTGTAAAGAGATATATTTAAAAGACTAGGTGATATATTGACTACACACTATGTCATAATTTAGGTTAAAGTTACTGAAGTTTAGTTTTTGGCCGCTATTTCCGCGCCATGGGTTAAACGACTAATGAAATCTTTATTTCAATTTCATGTCTGTGGTGTGCTAACACTAACTATAATAACCTTAGCATATATTTGAGATAATTCTATATAATCACTTTCAATTGAACTGTTTTTTTGTTGGGAATAATGGAGAGACCTGCATTTATATGACAATGTTTCAAAGACGCACGCGTGTACTCTTACTCTTCAATGAATCAAAAAAAGAAGTTGTCCTTTTTTTACTATCAAATTAATCAATGTTTATATGTAAATCATAATAAATCAATCGCCATAGAACAAAGAAACATAAGCAAGTCGACAGACTGGCAACATTTTCTTTTTATTTGTAAAAAGGAACAGCTTTTATATAGTTACTCTTTTTCTTTTGCTTTTATTTTATACAAACTTATATCATTCGAGAAGGAAATTCACTGAAAACGAGAAACATACTCTGAAATGTCCAGTTCATCTCCTGAAAATATGTTTAGAACTTATGATACTGTTAATAGCCTTGGTGAATTTGGAGCGACATCGCAATACTTAACAAAGCGCCACTATACTGAATTGAACAAGGATATGATTGAAATACTGAGCTTAATTCTCTTACTGAGGATTTGGCTACCTTGTTAACTAGCACCGTATGTATCTACTGCAAACAAAAAAAAAGTGTTATTCCTTCTCTTGCCAACCATATTGATTGCAGTAACTCACCCTTCTTATTAAATGTATACCTATTGCACTCCCTCTTCATATCATGCAATACTTTTTATTATCATTGTTAAAAAAAAAAAAGCCCAATTAAGGGTGGGACGCGCTGTAGAATTTCGCTAAACACTATTTTATGGAACTCAAATCTTGCCTTATATAGAATCAGCGATACTTGATTCGGAACATGAAACTTTCCATCATCACACAACAACAAAGGAAAGGGCGACGATCCTCAACAAAAAAAGAATGACGTTTCATTGTTATAAAAAAAAAGCCTTTTCCCTCTTTTCTTTTCTTTTTTTTTTTTTTTTTTTTTAACTTTAATAATGTCGAGTGAGGAGACGTTTTCTCATTTATTTCCACCTACAGCTGATAATATTGGTGCTATTCCTGCACCTAATGTAACAAAGGATGAAGGACCAACACGTACATTGAATGCACCACTTGCTGAACCCGCCTTAAAACCTACTCTCTCCAACAATACTCCAATTATTTGTAAAGCCGGTATTGACTATGTTATTGTATTTCGTGTTCCTACCGCTGTACCTGTAAATCACCCAACGATCAAAACAAGGGACGATTTAGAAACTCATGTTGCTGCCCAACTTAAAAATTTAACCGACAGTTTAACTCGTGTTCATTTTCGCTTTCAGATACGTCCCGGTAAAGAGAAAGGTACTCTTTTGGTTCTTGTCAGTTGTCCTATAAATCCCATTAAAAAGAAATATAGACAAGATAGGTAAAAAAAAACCAAAACAGTGTGATTTCCTAATTTGGAATTCATCCTTTTTTTTTTTTTGCAATGAATATAGAATAAGAGATTTTTTGTTGGGTGTGCGTATTGATAAAATTGGAGACGATCCTCGTTCTTCAAACGATAATGTAGACGCTGATTTCAATAATCTGACAGAAGCAGAAAGATTACGTTTAGTTTACGAAATCTTAACCTTACCAGAAGCGGAAGGAGGGGCAGGTATTGATCCTGAAACAGATGAATATGTAGATAGTATCATGCCATTACACAATGATGAATATATTGGCGTAAGTAAACAATCTTTTATGCAGCAGTCAATATGCTTATAATATGTATATATAGTCTTGGGTGAAATCTTTATCGAAAAAATGGATTATTGACGATAAAGATTTACTAGTATTGCGAAACTACTCTGGTGAAAAGATTGCGTATTACTTTGCTTTTCTTCAGTTTTATTCTATTTGGCTAATTGGCCCTGCAGTTCTTGGCTTACTTGTTTATTTGACTCATTCCAATACATTGACCATCTCGTTCTCTCTCTGTATGTTATTATGGTCTGTTGTCTTTATTGAAATGTGGAAAAGAAAGGAATCCGAGTTGGCTGTTCAATGGGGTGTTAGAAACTACTCTAAATATGATAAGAGACGCCCCACTTACAAGGGTGACAAAATAATCAAAGATCAAGTGACTGGTGACGATGTTCCATTTGTATCTCCTTGGAAGCTTTTGGCGCGTCGTATTTCTTCTTTGCCAGGTGTTGCTGTTGGTGCTGCTTTCTTGACAGCTATCGTGGGTTTTGTTTTCTTCCTTCAATTATTCTTGCATGAATATTATACCGGACCATTCAAAAAGTTTTTGGTAAAGTTTAATAGAAACATATCATACAGATTGACTAACTGTATCATGTTTTTTTTGGGGGGTAAAAGCATTATGCACCCACTGTAGGCTATGTTCTTTTTATCCCTAATATGACAAATATCTATAGTAAATGGGTGAAAACATTGACAAACTGGGAAATGCATGAAACTGAATCATCTTGGGAATCAAGTTACACACAAAAGATTTTTATTGCCAACTTTTTAGTTGGATATCTTTCCTTGGTATGTAAAAAAGAGAGAGAGAGAGAATAGGAACATTATCTTACACATCTTATAGTTTATTACAGGATGGATTTATATTCCTTTTGATGATCACATTTTACCGTATCTTTCAAACCTCAACATTAGCCACGAACATCAAACTGTAGATTTTCTTCGATTGCGTTCACAGCTTGTTTACTTTATTGTCACAGGTCAAATTATTGGATTCGCTACCGAAATGGTTGTACCTTATTTAATGAGAAAACTTTTGCCCAAAGCCAAAAAGATCGCTTCCAAAAACAGTGACAAAAACAATGTTCCTATGACTGATCTTAGTCAAAATGAAGCAGAAAAGAAGATGATGGACAACGTCTATAGACAAGTAGGTTTAGCAGAATACAATGTGTATACGGACTATGTCGAGATGGTCATTCAATTCGGCTATGTAAGTATGTTTTCTACAGTATGGCCCTTGACACCTTTATGTTGTATGCTCAATAATTGGGTGGAATTCCGTGGCGATGTGCTTAAAGTATGGAAATACTCAAGGTAACGATTGATCTCCTAATATTACTTGATGTGGGTGTTGATAGTTTTATAACAATAGACGTTCTGTACCTTCAAGAGCTGAAAGTATTGGACCTTGGTCAAATAATTTGGAGGTGCTAATCTGGTTATCCTCAATTACAATGAGCTCATTTGCTTACTTGTATCACCCTTCTACCCAGATCCATTCATCTTATACACCTATTTTTACTATCATTGCTATTTTGATATCCGAACACATTTACCTGGCTATGCGCGTAGGTGTTCATCAACTCTTGAAGCTGTTACCCCAACAATCTGAATTCATGGTGCGTCAAGAAGATTACAGAATCAAAAAGAATTGGTTAGGAAGTATGGTCGGCAACCATCAACAGTTTGTTGTGCAACGCAGTGTTGACTCTGACGATAATTCCGATCTCCAAGACAGTTTGAGCTCCAAAGTATGGGATCATCATCTTGACCGTCAAACCGAAGCCACCGAAGGCATTCAACTCGTTCAAACCATGTTTAAAAATAAATAAATAAATATCATTCATCAGCATTTTTTTTATTAATTAATTAATAATCTTTCTTCTTTTCGTCATAGCTTAGTTGGCCAGGACCAATGTTCACTAGCAATAATAATCCACCCATAATACTAAGACACTGAAAAAAGTTGTACTTGTGGACATCTCGTTTATAATTTGAATGGTGTATGGTCCACCAGTTATTGACGACCACATTCATGATGCATAAAAACGTGACTAGGAACGCTGCAGACCATTTTGCTCTGAAGCCAATGACCACCATCACACAAGCTGCTAACCCCACGAGTGACACTAAAACTCTTAAAAGGCTCCATTCACCTTGAAATACAAACCCAAAGAACAAAAGCACCAAAAGTACACGTCCTGCTAATTGGAAATATTCATGACGCTCTGTTTCTGTTAAGGAAGGCAAAGAAGCAAATAATAAATGGTTGTTTCGGCTCTTCTTGTCACGTAATAAAGATTCAGACAAACATACCAACAAACCACCTAAAATAGACAAATTTCTCAAGAAAAACACCTATAACAAAGCACTTTAAATCAACCTACAAAACCTCCACTGCTTTATGCTACTTTACCATATCAAAAACAAGTCCATAACCAATCGCTTGGGATACAATTACACCAGCCAATACAGAGACAGACAAACTGACATGTTTCTTGGCAATCAAAGTAGAAGAAAACGTCACCATAGCAACCACGTTAAGAATCAGAAATAAATGAGATAGACCCTTTGGAAATCCACGACTGTTCTCTATAAAATAACGCTGATCAGACCATTGCAAAAGGATACGAAGCGAGTCCTCGTAAAAAGTAGCGACAACAAGGAAACGACTGAGAGCAGGAAGATAAGGCTTAATGGGCTGTCCGACTGTATCCAATGTCTTTTCTAATTGAGCACTAGTCTCTTTTAAAGATTGTTCAAAACTACTCATTTGCAAAAAAAAAAAAAGAGAGAGAAGAGAAAGAATTCAATTTATGTAATTTGAAAGATCGACCTCTCCCCCCTTATATCCCCTCCCCCTTCCTCCCCTTCTTTCTATTTATGCAAGAAACTTAATTTCAAACAAGTTCCGTGCCGAACAAAAAAATAAACATTGTGCGGTTAGACTACTGGCGAGAAGTCTTTGGGCCAATGAATAGAAAAAAAGTCCTCTGCCTTAAAAAGCTATTTATACACGCATAAATCAATATAACTAAAATGTTCAAAACTGTGCTTGTTTCTGAAGGAAGAAGCCAATAGGATTATCAATAAAGAAGCGCATGAAAGTCATTTTTCAGCCCCATTACTCTTAACAAAAGAGTGAATCGAGTATAAGTCTATTCTTCAAACATCAATCTTTATTATTTTATTGTAACAATAAACACTCCATCTACCTCGCACTTTTTGCAATTTTTACAGGTATCTCAAACTTTCCCGTGTATATTCCCCGTGTATCTTGTTGAATCGTTAAATGAACTATGATCTCATAGACCAAAGAAACTATATCTCTTGTCGACGTTGCATCAATAGAACACACACAGTCTTTTGGCACTTGTATACGCGCGGGTAACGTCGCATCTTCATTCATGGCGGTTTCTTGTTCTTGCACCTCCATAACTCGATACTCTATATCTTCATTTAAACTACACACGAGAACCAGCCGTTGAATGAGCTCTATTCGAATATGTGTTTGGAAATCACCAGAACTCATTCCTTCTATTGTTACAGTGAAAGGAATAAAGTCCCCTGGCTCTACACATGAGTGACTCGAAGATACATAAGCTCTCAAAGTATTTTGAGTAGTAGACTGTTTCTTCCAGAAAAACAAAAGAGCATTGAATAAAAACGAAGAGTGCGGCTGCTTTGCATAATAATAGGAGGCTTGGCGTGTTGTGTTGTCATCGGTCGTTGCTGGTGGCCGTTGAAAAGATTCAATTTTTATCTTTTGCGTCGTATAACAAATCATGTCTTGAAGGTGCATGAAAGCGATGACTCGGTAGACAATGGGAGTATGAGGGTGCTCGAAGGAATGTATTGCACGACTGGGTACACGAATGGAGAAGTTAACGGTATAAGAAGACTGTGTCAACTCAAATGTTGCTTCATGGTTTTGACATTGCGACGATGCATGATAAAGTACACGATGACCTGAGTTATTATCAGTAATGTTACCAGCCATTTGCTTGACTAATTTCTCGAGGTAGCGATCATGTGATGATTTCTTGATCTTACCATTGATCACGGGATATAGGGGGCCAGTGTCCAGGAGATGTTCGTGTTGCATATTAGGCATGACGCGAACACCTGTGTGTGTTAATTGCTCATTTCTGACGTGGTCAAATAGGCCGCTAGAAAATGGACTGCCAGGAGAGTCCCCGTATACTTGTACATGACCAAATAAAACAATGTGTAAGTGATTGATTTTGATAGGCTTTTGCTTCAGGTGAATAGTAAGTTGACCGGTAATTTTTTGGCTAGGCCAATATGTTGCCAAGTACCCTGAATCATTTGGCAAATCTAGTTTTATTTTTAATTGCGGCGTTTCCTGATGTGTTGGTCGGTTGTACAATAACATATTCTCATAATCAAATACAGCATCCGATGCATCGTTTTGACAGCAGCAATTCATTGGTACTAAAAATTATACGATGTATTTTATATTACGTAGAAGAAAGGGAGAGAAAAAGGAAGATGAACAATACAGTAAATGGCAAAAAAAAAAAAAAAATATACTTAGGGTATTCTCCTTAAAAATAGGAGTGAGATGACTTTTAACAGGCTAATTATTATTGTTGTATGTGTATATGTTGACAAATAAAAAAGGAGGGGAAACCTCTAACATGACAATATTATTTTATGATTTTATTGAGTAGATGTGACATGTAATGGATTAGGCTGCACTCTTAGATCTAGCTCTAATACTGGAACCCCATCTGTAAAAAGCGAAGGGAATAGGTAAGATAGCAATAGAGATAAATGCCAACAAGGTAGACGCCCAATGATCGTTCAAACGGGCGTACATTTGGTTAATAAAAAGAGGGAAAGCAGCACCTGAACCAGAACGAATTAAAGTTTTAGCAGCCAAAGCAGATGTAACATAACGGGGGAAACAATCAATAATATAGTTATTTGCAGAATAATACACAATCACCATACCGTAACCAAAAGGAATGCCAGAAATGACGCCACCAATCCAATGACACCAAGGAAATGATGTCCAAGCAAAAATAAACAAGGATATGGGAACAAAAGGAGCTGCAAACATCATACCAGGTAAACGATCTTCAGGGTCAGGGTTGCCGTTCTTTGCATGAACTCGCTTCACGAAATCCTTTTCAAATTGCGGTGTCGTTAATAGCGCAAAAGCAGTACCAACAATAATACCCAAGAAACACAAACCAATTTCACCGTCGTTGAAACCACGCATTTCATAGACAATAGGGTAAGCAAAAAAGTAAGCATATAGTAATGCATAAATAATGGCAATATACATAGACATCAGTAAAAGAATGGGTTCGGTACAAATCATGATAAAAGGGCGCACTAAATTAGCTTGTACAAGTTCAGAAATAGGCACAGGAAACTCTTCTTCTACAGTGACATAGGTAGGATCACCTGTTTCAGCTCTTAATCGCTTCGCACGTTTAGCCAAAAGAACAGGATGATATGTTTCAGGCAAGAAACAGACAATAATCCACATAGCACCAGCAAACATCATATTCACCTACTAAAAGTTAGTTACTAGACGCTCTATAGCTCCATCTATTGATTACCCAATAAATCCAGCGCCAACTCTGCGTACCAACCGAAATCCAACCACCCACGATGGGCCCCAAGACTGGGCCAGCGTAAGGAGCTGCAGCAAAATAAGCAATGGCATTACCACGTGTCTCAGTAGGAAACAAATCAGAAATCGAACCGCCTGCTAATGTCAAGGAACAAGAAGCGAAAAAACCTGCAAAGAAGCGACAGACTAACACGGTCTGAATGTTCTTTGCTACAGCGCAAGGGATATTAAAGACCGTATACACAAACAAAGCAACCACATACACGGGCTTTCTACCAAACAGTTCGGACATGGGGGACCATAAGAGAGGACCTAACATGAACCCAAATACCATTAGAGACACTTGGAGGATAGCCACTTCGTCCGTGCACCCGAAAGACTCCACCACGCCATTGATACGACCTGTGATTACCGAGGAGCCAAAAGCAGCCGAAACCACGAGACAAGCAACAATGATGGTGTAAGTCCAACGGAATTTGGCGCTCCAGTTGTATGGACATTCAGGATCGTTTTCTTCCCAGTTAACGTAATGCATGATTGGATGGTCCTTTTCGTCATTGGAGAATGGGTTGATGGTATGACATGACATGATACGAGAAGGATTGAGGTCGGCATTGTTCGTACTCGATTTATGCGATGGGTAGGCGCGGATAGACAATGTACGTGTAGCGAGTACACCAGGAGGTAATTGTTCTCGAATTTGTTCTCGATAAGAGGAGACTTCTTGAAGTGGCGTGGGTTCATCGATCGTGTAAGTGTCATGGATTGTACTGGATTCACTTACTGTGGATCTTCTTCGTCCAGTCTCCAAGTCCTTTTCTTTTGACATTTATAAAAGTGTAAATTAAAATAAATAAGGTGTAGTAATATAGAGTATAAAAGACGAATGAAAATGAATGAGTTTGGCTCTATTTATACACATGTTGAGGGTATTATTACACCGTGGTTTCATGCTGATCTTAGTGTTCATACAACTCCGGTCTAGCATTTATCCACCAATAATGTTTGGATTCAATTGCAAATGACAGCGTATGTCGCCTATACCTTTTGACGTCTTTTATTTAATGGTATTGACGTAAGATTCATCGTTCTTTTATTGTGTTACCTAATTATTGATAGTCTCTAAGACTAGTGATTCATAAAAAACAAGTAAAATACGCTATGATACATATATAGAACTTTTCTATTTACAATTGAAAGCTAATCAATTGCAATATGCATAGTTTAATACGATAAAGCGGAGATAGGCGGTTAAAAGTTGTAATTAAAAATAACGTCAACATTGACAAAAGAGAGGAGGAACAACAAAGCAACTATACTGGGAAGGAAGGATGAGCAACGTATTTTTTTTATAAACGACAATGGCTTGTATAAAATAATGCCTCTTTTTCATCTTGTTACTGCACCAACCCTTAATATACAATATACGGCGTGTCTTGTTCAGACAACGTTATATATATATATATATATATGAAACAAAAGAATAGTTAAAATTAAGTTTTGAATGTGCATAACTTACCATATCAATAGCTTATCAGTTATATGATATATATTTATACAATAGAAGCTAGGTGATTAATGGTCCCAGATGATAGAGATCAAATGAGTTGCTAATTACGGTGCATTACATTAGCTTCTTGTTGTTGTTGTTCGACAAATTCGTTGTCCGGTCAATTTTTTTGTGGCTTGTAATTTTGACAGGTTTGGACCCTAAAGTTCAATTCATGTTTGTCGTACACAAATGATCTCCCTCTTCTTCGCAACAGGTAATTTACTATGCATCCATCCATCCATCCATCCTATCAATAGCTAACTGATGTATATGATAGAATCTAATTTTGTGCATTTATTAACATGGTCAGAGTTTCCGTCTTGAACGATTGTTTGAACAACATTAACAACGCTGAAAAGCGTGGTAAGAGACAAGTTATGGTCCGCCCTTCTTCCAAGGTCATCATCAAGTTCTTGTCTGTCATGCAAAAGCACGGTAAGCTTGTCTACATTACAACATGAAAAAAAAAGAGATTCCATAGTATAACTAGTTGAAGTTTCTACATTTTTTTTTCCACGAACTTTGACCTTTAAATCTATGGTAGATTAACTCATTCTCTTACACTTGCACAACTTTGTCCATGTTGCTGTACTGTTTATAAGAATGATACATTTCCAACATATTTTTCTCTTTTCTTTCATGTGCTAATTTTTGTATACAATTGACTTACTCTTGTCTTATTTAGGTTACATTGGTGAATTCGAAGAAATTGATGATCACCGTTCTGGCAAGATTGTTATTCAACTTCTCGGCCGTCTTAACAAGTGTGGTGTTATCTCTCCTCGTTTCAACATCAAGCTTACTGAACTCGAAAAGTGGACTGCTAACTTGTTGCCTGCTCGTCAATTCGGTTACCTTATCTTGACCACCTCTGCTGGTATCATGGACCACGAAGAAGCTCGTCAAAAGCACGTTGGTGGTAAGATCCTCGGTTTCTTCTATTAGAAAAGTTTGTTTTTCTTCCATGTTTATTATTGAATAAACAAATTTAACTATTCTTCATGTGAGCCCCTGTGACAAAAACATTGCCGAATCACGGAACAATCTCGTGTAACTTTGTTTTCTCCACATTATAGTGTAGAATTGCGCAAGATTATAAGAGTAGAACGTGCTTAAAATTTACCCATTTGGGATCGCAGTTCTAATGAAAGCACGAGGATATATATTTATTTATGTATAAAAGATAGTAAACCAAGATTATGTGTGTGTGTGTGTATGTGTTTGAGTGTGTGTATAGAACAGATGGTCATGTGATTTATAAGCAAAATGGGAGCCAAGAAGAGAGCCAAGATTTGCGCTTTTGGTATACAGTTGCTGATGAAATGTCACTAATACTACTTGCTATACTATTATTATCATCATCTTCATCATCATTCATATAGCGCTTCAATGGTGAAGGCTCGTAGCCTCTTTCTTTCAATAATTGATTTGTCCAATATAAATAAAGCCCTTCATCATCATTATCATGGGAGCTAATTGTTGTCGATTTACTACTACTGCTTGTTTCTATTGAACCATAAGAATAGCTACGAAATGATGATATACTATTTTCTTCACGTTCTAATATCAAATACATAGTCGATTAGTTGCTGTTGACATATTTTATAGCTATGATCATACCTAGTGTATCTTCTTTTTCATTGAGTCTGAATGATAATGTAGAGGAAGAAGGCGTAGGTGGTAATTCTGTAAAATATTGCATAGGCTAATTCATTGTTATTATTACAACATATTATCATGATAAGTATGTAGCTTCTCTTACTTGTTTTTCATTATATGAAGCAATTGATGGGTATTTATTATTATAAATTAAACTGGCCATATTTCGTCTATATTCTAATTGAGAGATAAAAAAAAAAAAGAGAGAAAGAGAGAAGAGAGATAATTTATATCATTAAAACGTAAAACAACGATAATGATTGCCGTGTAAGAAGGAGTTCCGCTACTGCTTGTAAGACCCGGTTATTCAAATATTATCCAATCAAATCTTCTCTTTCTAGTCGTCTGACCTCACCCAGCACTATCTCTCCTCTATTATAATGCTGATAAATGATATCACTCTTTTATCTCTCTACAAACAAAATAGAACATCAATTAGCGAGTAGAAACTAGCAACAAGTCTCTTTAATCAGTATTCACTATTATTAATCAGTGTGTTATTATCTTTATATTCCAAAGGGGGTTTTTTTTTTTCTTTTCTCCTTTTTTTTTTTTTCAAATAAAAAAGTATGATATCATTCGTTCAAAAGAGTCACAATGATGATTAATTGACAACATTAGAAATTATCAATATATATATATATATATATATACGGCTATTGACTATTTACCTTTAAATGTCTATATTTTACGTGTCATAAGGAGAAATTTCCCTTAAAATAGCAATGATGCTTAGTGTAATGCAACACTGACGTCGTAAAATAACGCATGGATCATTTTCTATAGAAAAATTCCTGGGACATTTCTTTTGGATCCAATGAATTCACTTTTTTACAGCAACTCCTCCCGATGCGTGTCGGATCCGCGTTCAATATATATATATATATATATATATACGTCATAAAGACATCTAAATATTAACAAATTTAGGAATCCTGACAAATGTTAAAAATGTAACTTTACGTAACCATTTGCATGAAAATAGCGTATAGAATGGGAATGACATTTTACATTCAGTGCCATCAAGTATAGTATTATTATCTAACTTTATTGCTGTTTATCGCAGTAGAATTTTTTTTAGCCATATCTCTCTTTGCAAACACTTAGGAGTAGCATAGGCTTACTGCCATAACATAGTAAACTTAACTACTACTAGCTAGTAATTACATGTAACACTGTCAGTGGCTATACTCAATATTCATATTAAGATGTAAAAACATAGTACATAAATATATTCTCGCTGTTGTATACTAAAAGGGCTTTTTTTTTTTTTTTTTTTTTTAACTCATATAAACGGGGGATATACATAGTAGACATGAGGGGAAATTTCTTTCTTATGCTTTGGTGTTTTCTTCTTGAACCTGTTGAATGAGTCCTATAAGTTTACGGAGACGTTTCAAATTAAGCTATGAAATAAAATAAGTATCATAAACAGTTTTGCTATATAAAAAAAGACTCACCCAAGAAGGTAAATAAATTTCAGATTTCGTATCTCTTGGGACAGGTACTTCAAATGGATTGGATGTGTTGTCAATAGATACCGAATCTAGTAATAGCACATCGCTCTTGTCTCCACTCACAACATGAGAGGCAACAGCTTTTAAAATTTCTGGCTTGATTGGGTTTTCATAATCTGCTGTGTAATATTGCGAGATCAGTTTTTGTATCTGTGTAGGTGAGAGAATCCAACACACGTCATAAATATTCTCAATATCTTCTAATGTGGCCTTCTTGAACTGAAGTAATTTTGTTGTTTGCATTAAATGTTCAAGTTGGAGTGCTCCTTCAGGTATATCGTGGCTCTTGCACCACTCCTCAATACGCGTAATATTATATTGAATTTGCATAGCTATATTTTTTCATTTTAGTTCTCTCTCCTATGCTTAACATTTTTTTTTTCTGTACCTCTCTTCCATGAACAAAAGTTCTTTCGCATAAGTAAATCATTAAACGCAGTTACACCAATCAACTTGAGCAATTCTGTCAAAGCTTGTGTCGCTACAGACTGCTCAATATAATAACACTTCATCGTTCTCCAAATACGATTCAAAAAGTTCAATAAATCATCCATGGAATAACTAGGTTGTGAAGATCCAATCAAGAGCTTATTAAAGAATCGACCATTATCGCTTGTGATGAAGCCGGGCAACGACTGTCCTTCCACAACAGCAGGAATCACCATCTTACTCAAATGTTTCTTGATCTCTTTCATCCATGCATGGTAAATGTTATCTTCCAAACACTGCATTTCAAACTTAATCGTCTCCATCAACTTGGCAAAATCTTGTCTTCCTCCAACAGATGTGCGCTTATCTTGATACATGGCTTGATCCATCTCCACGTGGGAAATACAGATCAAAGACAGTAGTTCATGCACATTAGTCAACCAGAACGTACAGGGAACTACCGCATCTTCATCCGTAAAGCTCAAGAATTGTTTCTGAATCGTATCCATCACGTTGAACAAAAGTCGCTCTGATTCCTGAATGTAGCCCAAGTGCCACATCTCGTTTACGCAAACATGTATTGTATGTGCAGGAAAAAGAATCTCCTTGTGTGAAGGTGGATTTTGGAGCGTGGGGAGAGGCATCTTGACAGACTTGATGAGGCCGTGGAGAATTTCTTCTTGTAAAGCGTCTTCGTTACGTAACACGTTATGAATCTCTTCAATGGGGTTTTCTTCAAGCACTCCAGCGAGACCACCAGGTGCTTTAAGAGCACCCAAATGATCGATGGATGTAGGACGAGGATTCTTGCTCAAGTTCTCAGCGTGACGGATGGTTTCCAAACTTGTCTTGAGTCGATCATTGGCCATATCACCGGAACTGTTACGACGGGGACGGCGTGTCGTCGTTGTATTGGCCGTGGTGGTAGTGGGTGGTGTGGCGGCAGGTACTCTGGGGTGAGGCGCGGGCGATCGACTTCTGTATCTGTTGACAGATTCAGGATCCAAGCTGTTAGGCGAAGGAGATATGTTTCGCATACCAGGTGCAGGAGAAATACCTCTCAAGTTATTCGAACTTTGTCGGCGAGGCATATGTAATGCTTGTGAGAGCTGCGTCTTGAGTGCAGCCAACTGGCTACGAAGCTCAGCCACCTCAGATTCATCCGTCGCGTTCTTCGCACGTTCGTTCGCTTCATCGAGACTCTTTTTCAAAAGTGCAGTTTCGTTCTTTTCCGTCTCAAGTTGTTTCTTGAGTTGGTCGATTTCCTTGTCTTGGCTCTTGATCTTGTCAAGGGAAATTTTATGTTCGGCTTGCAATGCATGGTGTTCTGATTGTAAGGCGTCGTGTTGTTCTTTAGGAACAGTAGGCTCTTGTAAACGCTCGTCGAGATTCTTGGCACGTCGTTCCATCTTTTCGTATTTGTCCATCCAGTTTTTGATTTGCGCTTCGAGCTGTACTGAGCGGTCAGAGATGACCTTCTTTTCCTCTCGCACAGTAGTGAGTGTTTGCGTTAGTTCAACAACCTTGTTTTCAAGTGCATAAGAGACTTCCTTGAAATGGCTGACAGATCGAGCTTCTGTACGTAAATGGAAGAGCTGTTTGCGAGCAATGTTGCGACGAATACATGATTGAATATGGATGATAAATTCCCTCTTGGCCTTATAGCTCTTTCTTGCAAACCTAAATGCACTCTCTTTTAGCACCATTTTTTTTTTTTTTTTTTTTCGTTTTTGTCATTATAACTTTACCATCCACGCACCAATTTCTGAATTTGAAGAGCGGCATGGTTTTCACGGATGGAAACGTGGTTGCGTTTCGCCAAATGAGAACGAGCAACTATATTTGATTATGAATACAAAATAATATCACCTTGACAAAACTTTACCTGTTTGTAATTGTAAAACAAATACCTTTTTAGAAAGGAATTCCTTGCGTGCTTTGTATCTACGCCAGTGTTTCTGGATTTCGATAGCAGCCTTTTCTTCACGAAGTGCTTGCATTTTGGCTAAAGCCACCTTCTTACGAGCAATACATTGAATTTGAACTGCCAATTCTTTTGTACGTACATAACGCGTACGATAAATGAATCGTTTCATATGCTTTTGAAGCATCACGGCGCATTCATTAAATCGATCTGTTCTTAGTTTTTCTAAATAAGCCAACTATGTATTTCGTTTTTAGTAAAGCACTCTTTTTTTTTACAACGAGAGGGGTTTACCTGTCCTGCACGGAAGAAGATTTTAGTTGTACCCACTTGGAACTTATCCTCATCCTTGATAGATTTTTCCAAAATGACTGAACATAATTCTCGCACCTCGGGCTTTAACTTGGGATCCCAATGCTTGGAAGAAACTAAAGCGAAATAACGGTCCGCAAATTCTTCAAATGTCCAACGAGATGGATAGCCTGCACAACTGATACGAATTGTTTCTAAAACACCGCAAGCACGAAGTTGCGAAAGAACCATGTTGGGATCAAATTCCCAAGCAATCTTGGCTTCGTTAGGTTTAATACAACGGATATAATGAACGTTGGTACCGCCAATTGTTTCCATTAAGTTGATCAGTGATAACTTGAAGATAGAACCCAATGTGGGTTTTTTAGCTATCATACTCATACGCTTATTGTTTTCAGGCTAATAAAGATTTAGTCTCTTGGTGCAGTCTTATTTTGATTGAATTACTTACAACAGGTGCAGGGTTATTAGAAGCAGCTTTATCCAAAACTTCAGTTAAAAAGTCAAATTCAGAAGACTGTAAAAGTGCTAGATGTTCATCAGGTACAGTATCTTTGTTCTTATCAATAAAACTCTCTGCCTCGTATTGAACGTCTAAAGCATAGTGGGCAATAGTGAATGCGTTGTTTGAGAATCTGGGCTTCTTGAAATATTTCTTAAAGTTAGGTCCATCAAAGTTTTGGTATAACTTTTGAACAAAGCCTTGATCAGAACCAGAAGGCAAACGAGATTCCTATATGTATTTCTTTTAGGAAACTCCACCTCCCCTCTATCATACTACAAACTTACTTCATCCAAAAGTGACAAAATACCCAATTTTCCTTCAATCAATTCAATACATTTCTGGTTATCACTGAATTCAATAAAGGTCCAGTTGATCTTTTCTCTAACATATTCTTCTTGTTCCAATTTAAATACATGTTGATTGAACTAAACATAGTTTAGTTGGATGTCTCACTACTTTTAAATAGACGTTTACCTGTTGTTGAAGTTTTTCGTTTGCATAGTTGATACAGAATTGTTCAAATGAGTTCTTTTTAAAATGTTCAAAACCGTAGATATCAAGAACACCAATAAAGTTGGCAACCTTCTTCATGTCGGGACACGAAAGACTTTCATTGGTTACAGAGACTAGCCATTCAAACAAGTTGGCATAGACGTACTTGGCCACTGAGTCCTTGACCACATGTGCTTGTGCAGGACTCAAATTCGTCACAATCTTCTCGGAACGCGTAACAATTTGTTTACGCACTACCCATTTTCTGAAATCGGCGGTTTTGATACCCAATAAACGTGTCGCTGTCAAAAGAGCGGGATCTGTTTCTGCCAGCATAGCATCGCCACGACCCGTAATTTTAATATTACCGATATGAAGCAAAGCAGCTAAAAGTCGAAATATCTTCCATTGTAATTGCACTGAAAGACCGATAGTGGATAAGGCACGTTGTGTTGTTTCAAATTCAGCAGCATCATCTACACCTGGAATAGTACCAGTGCCGCTTTGATTGAGATAGTGAAATTGACTGAAATCGTTCAACTCAAACTCCTTCTTTTCAGACAAGGGAATACCTGCACAGAGCTAATATAAAAACATTATTAGTAGCCCTTGAATTCGTTGTTTTTGTTTACTTGGTAAAAGATGTGGTAGTTTCTTTCAGTTTCGGGTTGATAGATGAGACGAGATCTTTCTAAAAGATAGGTTCTGATCTTTGCACCAACGATATTGGCACCGTCGTCAAATTGGATTTCAATATATTTACCAAATCTTGAAGAGTTGTCGTTTCTTGTTGTTTTGGCGTTACCAAATGCTTCCATAATAGGATTGGTAGCTAATTTTTTTTTTTTTTTTAGCTTCTCCAGGTACAATCTTTTACTTTTTTTTTTTTTACCTAAGATTTGTTCTTCTACTTCAGTCATTCCACCGTTCTTTTGCTTTTTGCCCATTGATTCTTGATCATCTGCTGTGGCGAAATAACGCATAATGTACTTTGCACTCACAGTTTTACCAGCACCAGATTCACCGGAAACGACAATAGTTTGATTCATTTGTTCACGAATCATACAACGGTAAGCATCTTCAGCAATAGCAAACAGGTGAGGCTCAAGTTCACCTCTTCTACGTCCAGAATATTGTTGAACGATATCGGGGTCATAAAGAGCCACACGATCAAATGGATTGACAGCAATTAATACAATACCAGAATATGTATAAATTAATCTCTGCATATAACGTGTACGAATAGTATTTAAAACTAAAATTAAATAATTACTATGGTTACATAAAGCATCATTCTGTCTCTATAGTTACCTGCTGGTTCATTTAAGTAACTTAAATTTGTCAAGTCGTCTGTGTATTCCATTTTGGGTGGGTTACGAAGTGGTGGTAGTTGAGAACCATTTGATTTATCTAAGTCTTGTAAAGTAGCTTCAAATACATATTCCTATTATACAGTAAATAAGCATATCTATTTGAAAAGACACTCCTATTGTATCCCTACTTTTTCGTCATTATCGCTTTGAAACACTAGACGAACTTTTCCATCATTAATTGAATTAGAGATACAAGTTGTTGAAACCCAAGCTTCTCGATCATCTTCAAACCAAGCTTTTGTTCCTTGAGTATAAACCTCAATTGCTTGTTGAACAATTGTATTACTTGACATGCGCGAAATTACACTCTCAATGTTAAAAAAAAAAGAGAGAAAGAAAAAAAAAGTGTTTGGTGTTTTTTTTTTTTTGGTGTGACCCAAATTATTAGGTTGAAAGGGGAAAATAAATGCTCCAGGAACAAAAAAAAAAAAGCACCAAAACAAAGAACTTTTGTAACTCTTTATCAAATAAAGCACCCGTACTCTTTTTTTTTTTTTTGAGAGCCCTGCTTTATTTTGAGGAACTTTTTTTTTTTTTTTTTTTTTTTACATTTGAAGAAATCTACCAAGATGATGGAGTTAGAGTTTGTGTTTCATTTTCATCATTTTTTTTTTTTTTTTTTTGATTTGGCATTAAAAATCTTACCAGGCCCTAAATTTCATCGCCTTTATTTTCATTCCCAGTTAAATTACACACAGTAAAATGAAAAAGCTTTTGTTCTTTTGATTCTTCGGATCGCGGGTAGTGTATAATTACAACGGTGATCTTATTCAAGATAGAAATTTACAACAAGCCTGGTCAACAGACTTGCACTAAAAAAAAGTTTATTTTTAACATTTCTGTTTGATGACGCTTTACAAAGGCAAATGAATTATGTAAACACTTTTTGCATTCTTTATACATTATAGCTTGATACATGCGTATTCTTCTCATGATGATTTGCATTCCGTTATCCTTTTTTCTACGTGACACAACACTAACAAATCATTGGTCCTGTGATCACAAAAAAACATGACCCTACATAAGGTGCAACTGGTTAAATGCCTCAATACAACTGCCTTTCTTTAAAGTTTATATTTTAGTTAAGTGTTGCTGCAAGAGAAGTAAAAATGCAAGTCTGCTTATGGCGACAGTAGCAATGAATTCTGAATACATCACAGAAAACTATTTGACTTTCATGTACAAATAGCCATTTTTTAAAAATGGTTTGCCTACTTGCTTGAGACAGTATATAGCATTTTCATATTATAAAGAAAGTTTGTTACTAAGTAACTAACTGTTAATATACCGCTACACTGGACTAGGGGTTATAGCCTTCATAGTAACTACAACTACTACTACTAACATTAAATTCATAATTGATAGAGAAAGAAAAGACATTTTGGCTTGCTCATTTGTACACATACTTACTACGACTTGATGATAAGATCATGAATAAAATCAAGAGAACAAAATAAGGAAGACTTTTTCTTTGGATGTATATACGAAGATTTGAAAAACAAAAGTTCAACATACCTCGATGACACTAGAATTTTGAAAGATCTAGTATTGTCTAGAGGACTAGTTTACGCAACTACTAAACTGTTTAGAGTAATTGTTCGGACAGAAACTGTCTGCCGACAGTTGCTTGAGAAGCGCCTTTGTAGTCCCATCTTGAGAGTGTCTATGTATAGCTGAGACAAAAAAGAAAAAGTGCCGAGCATTTTGAAAAACAAACTTTATTTGTTAAACATCATTCTTCTTTCAGGCATCTATCCTTAAAGGTCTCCCCCAAACCTCGTTCCAATTAAGAAATTTTTTTCTGTTCAATTGAGAAAACATCAGCAACGATTGAAGCCCTCATTTTGCCGGACAGAAGGGAACGTTCTTTTCCTTTTTGATCTGGTATTGCAAAGGTCTTATTCATGTCTGAGAAATCTAATTGTTTGGTTGTTTGTGATTTGGGAAGATATAAAATCATAATTTCGTTTTAGTTATTTATTAAGTGTGGATATTTGTATAATAAGAAGATTTTACAAGCGTTATATGAAGAAGGCTAACATAACATATTTTCAATTGAAACAGTTAAGGATTGTCGAAAAGCTTTTGAGCTAGCCTACTCTTCACAACGCCATTGGCCGTTTGTATTAGGATTACAAGCAGCTTTGCTTGAACTTTCGTAGCTATGTTGACACTTTTATCATTAAATCAATCAAGAAAACCTTTTCTCATTAAAGCGGGTTGTTCATTACATTTCGAAGAGCTGCTTACTTCTACTGCAACTCTGCTAAATATTTCCGATGCTTTTCTTGCTTGCGATTCTCCTGTCTTGTTAAAACAGCTATATAGAAGGGCTCAAATTGAACAAGGTTGATAAATATGGTCTTTTGTAAAATCGGACGCGCATCGACATTTGGTATACGTTTTTTTTACAATAAAATTTCGATGGAACTTGCTTCAGTTGCTCAATTTTGTCATGCGGATATAATCGACAACAATCATTGTCTGTGTACAAAGGGGCCGTCGTTGCGAGTAATATTGTAATTTGCATAAACTTTATCGAATTCCCGGCAGAAGCGCATTTTGTTAGTTATAGCATAAAAAATGACAATGGGGGGCTTTTTTACTATAAAAGTACATACGATGTGCGCACTTTGCCTGCCTTCTTAATTTTATTCCTTTAATCACCCAGAAAAAAAGCACTTGATTGGTCTGAAAATTTCTATTGATAGATTTGAAAATAATCTTTGATTGGTCTAAACACTTTCTTTATTTGACCTAAAAAACTCCATTGGTCCAAAAATTTAATTTTTGCTTCGTCTGAATTTTAAGTGAATAAACATTTTGGAAGAAAAATAAAGAATTTTCAACTTCAGAAACACGTGACCTGTAAGCCACTAGTTCTCTACCTCTGTCCAACCCCCGCTTGAATTTCCCCTTGTAACTCTTTAGAGCCACTTACAAAAGAGTTTTTTTTTTTTTTCTTTCAAGCTACTCGTTTTTCCCCTTCTATACTTGTATATATAATATAAACACAATGCTTCGTTCATTTACTAGATCCCAAGCTCTTTCAACAAAAGTCAATACTGCTTTCAAAACTGGTAACGATAATGAGTAGACTCTCTTTTTTTGATTTGACATGTTCAAAAAGTTAATGTGATCTACAATAAATAGCCCCTCGTGTCAGTTCAGCACTTATTCACACTCAACCTGTAGAGGAAGAAAGCGATAAAAACGCAACTGTTTACGCTCTTGGTAATCGTCTCGGTCTCAAGGAATTGGACGTTTCAGTTTTAAAGCAAGCTGTCACTCACAAGTCAGTGGATGACAGCAAGAACAATGCTGCTTTAGAATTCATTGGAAAGAGAGTGACTGGTTTGTTTGCCACTGAATACATCCACTGTAAATATCCTTCACTTCACCCTAATGCCTTCAACGCTACATTAAAGGCTTTTATTGGTAACCAATCTTTCAGCAAACTTGCCACTGAAGTTGGCTTACAACACACTGTGAGTTGGAGAGTTCCTGAAGGCGCTCAATTGGGACAATCCCGAGTATTAGCCGATTGTATGAACGCTATTGTGGGTGCTGTGTATCAAGAACAAGGTCAAGAGGCTGCCAAAAAGTTTGTTCACGACTTTGTTTTATCTCGCGATTATGATGTACGACCTACTGTAAAAGTGGAAGAACCAAAGCGTCACTTGACAGCCTTATTAAAGCAATTGAACAAAGAACCTGCTGTTTCTAAATTACTTTCAGAATCAGGTCGCCACTCTTCAGCTCCTGTATTTATTGTTGGTGTCTTTTCTGGTGAAAATAAATTAGGCGAAGGATTTGGTAGCTCTATCAAAATGGCAGAATTCAGAGTAGGTTTACTTTTTAAAAAGAGAGAGAGAAAAGAAACTGATTTTCCCCTGTAAATAGGCTTGCCAAGATGCTTTAATAAGTCATTATGCCAAGGAAGAAAAGGACTTTGTCTTACCTTCCGATGCCAACAATGTAGATAAATATGTCGCTTCACCCTTAGGAATCACTCAAGCCATTGTTTAAAACGGGGTTTTTTTTTTTTTTTTTTTTTGATGTTTAGCAGCAAAATAGGAATTAGAGAAATAATAAAATGTTTTTACCATATTCATTACAAAATACGCTGAATTTAGAGGATACGGCAAGTCTTTGTTTGATTAAGCCTAATACATGAGCTGGACGGCTTTAACTAAGCTTAGTATATATAATAGCTTCTTATACTGCCTTGTCTTCCTCTCTCAATAGAAAATAAAAGCAAGAAAGTACAGCGTTGGGCCAATGATACATTGATTGCTTGGATGTATTCTCTGGCTGTGTACACTTTATATTTAACGTGGTCATATACTCTAAATAAAACCATTTTATTGCGGGGTAATACTACTTGGAAAAGAAGAGCTATCAAATTTTAGACTTTCGAACGTTGAGCACTATAATAAACACCCTCCTTGAAATGTTTGATAAAGAAAAAAGGAGGTTAGTATACCTTGAAGAAGACTGTTTGTGTGTCTATTTACCTGAGCCATCCACTGGCTGTTCTTTGATGCAGATTTACTTGCGGCGACTTCAAGTTGGCCTGGGATAGGGTGTCCAAATTGATGAGAAGTAGAGCTGCTTAAATAAGTACGTGTATCTTCATGATGAAATTGTACTGGATTTTCACGTAACCAGACTTTATCTCCAGAATTCAAACATTCTACTTTCCAATTGTCCCCAGTATCTTTTCCGTCGTAACAACTGACTTCTTGCTGTCTCGATAATGGTGATTGGTGAAGATGACTGTGTAAATATCCTTGTGTATTGATATGCTTTAATCGAATAGATGATCCACAAGGAATGCTCTCACTATGCATTTTATCAGCATCCTCTTATAAAATAATAGCTCTTTTTTTTTTACCCTCGTTTACATATCTTTCCATAGCCTGCTTCAACAATCCAAAAACTATTGCCATCATCTGAATTTGGGAAACCTGTAACTGATTGCTGTCTTGATCCACTTCCTAAATGATAACGTAAGTATACTCTTTGATATGATGAAAAGCGAATTTGTACCGTAAGTAACACCATGTGAATGAAGCTTATGTCCATTAGCTTTGCTTGTGAGTTTAATAACACTTCCACAAGTTACTTGTTCAAAACCTATTGACAATTAGAAAAGGGGATGTAAGGGTTGGAATGAAGTTTACCTTCATCAATTTCAGGCACTTCAGGAGAAGCTGCGAGTAGTAAAGGAATAAAAGCGAGATTTATCAAGGTGGAAAGAAGCTTCATTGGAGATCGTCTTCTAATAAAAGAAAAAGTAGTAAAATATAGAGAACAGTGCTTTTATATCGGGAGTTGTATCTGACGCAAAAATAATTAAAGCAATTTCTCACTGTATAATTGTTCTAGCCGTGTAAAAGCTATTTGAAGATTTAAGCCAGTCTTATACTATTAGGTTGTTGTACCTTTCATAGAAGGCTTTTGTTACTAGCAAAAACGGCCAACTACTTTAAGAAGCTCATGCTCTTTTTAGACGCGTCGAAATCTGATAGGCTTAAAAATTACACAAAAGCATTATTACAATATTTATATTTTACAGCATGTCTATTGTTTTTATTATTTAGCGAAGTTCACTAGCTAATAATGCAGGGTTTTCAATGAGTCTCTTCCAGTGATTACCAAAGCGAGCAATTGTAGCGCCATCGATGATTCTGTGATCAGCAGACCAACTGATAGGCATAACTTGTTTAGCGACGACATTATCATTAGCATCAAAACGGGGTAGCTTTTGCATTCTTCCTAATGCTACAATAGCCAACTCGTTGGATACAATCACTGGATTAGCATAAGTGCCTCCAATAGTACCAATATTAGAAATAGTAATAGTACCACCCTTCAAATCAGCCATAGGTATAGCGTTCTTCTTGCCTAGTTCAGAGAGACGATGGATCTCGGCTGCGACTTCAAAAATTGTCTTCTTTTGAACATCTTTGATATTAGGGACAATAAGACCCTGTGGTGTATCCATGGCGACACCGATGTTGTGAGAAGAGCGGTAAGTGATCTTGACAGAATTGATATCATTCGTGTCACCGGTCAAGGTAGCGTTAAGAATAGGGTAGTGACTGAGCGCGATAGAAAGACACTTGACGAAAATGGGTAAATAAGTCATCTTTTTAAAAGGATAGAGCTCTGGGTGATCCGCGATGTGTTGGTTTAATGCAGCCCGATAAGTAGTCGTAGAATCAAGTTCAATATCATCCTTGTACCCTAATTGAGGAATTTGAAGGGACTGAGTCATGGATTTAAACATGGCTTTCTGTATCATGCTTAAAGGTTGGATTTCTGATACAGGGGCAGTGAATTTATCTAATGGTGTGTTATTAAAATGACATTATTTCAATGCATGAATCTTTACCTTTAGTCTCCTGGACAGGTTCTTCAAAAGCAAGAATATCTTCTTTTAGAATTCTTCCATCTTTACCACTGCCTACTATACTGGCTAAATCGATATTCTTTTCTTTAGCTAGCTTTCTAACAGCAGGTGTGGCTAAAACAGAACCATGATCTTCTTTTAACATCTGCTTTGGAGTCTCTACTGGCTCAACACTGTGTTGCTCAGTGGGCTGCTGCTCCCTTACTACTTCTGTTGAATGATCCTCATCTTCTGTTTCAATATCAACTAAAGGAGAACCAACCTTTGCAATATCATTGACATTGTAGTGTAGTTTTAAGATTTTTCCAGTAAAGCGAGAAGAAATTTCAACAGAAGCTTTGTCGGATTGTACTTCACAAATTCTATCAAACTCTGCCACAGTAGATCCAGGTTCAACAAACCTACAGTTCGTCAGACTCCTTTCTCTCTCCCTTTCTATTACTACTACTTACCATTGAATCACTTCACATTCAGTAATACCTTCACCAATATCAGCTAATAAAAATGGTTTGATAGCTTGAAAACTAAAGGATGAATGAAAGCCACGGTATGTATTTCTATTAGGCTGTAATTCATCAAGCATCAGTTTATCTCTTTTTTACATTTGGAGAAGAAACATTTTTCTTTTACCGTAAGAAAGTGGCGACTAAGAGAAGGCCTTATTAAGGGACGAGTGAACAAGGATGAAATAGATTTCATAGTTAAAAAGAAGAAAAAGAAAATAATAAAATAATTTCTTAAAGTGTGGTAAACCTTCACTTCTCTTCTCTCTATAACCGTGGGAATCTTTTAGTATAAACGAAGGATTGGGACTGTTTAACTTTAACAGTTCAAAGTAATACTATGGTACACAGGATTTAGCAAAAAAAAAAAGTAGTGAATTTACACACGTATCTATTACTGCTAAAGCACTATACCTCCAGTATACGACAAAGTGTGTGTATCCTCATAAAAGAAACACAAAACAATTATAGCTATCTAAAAAATAGAATTGGGAGTATTGAAAACGGCATTTACTCGGGTGACAGTGCCCTATTATTATGTATGCTAATGTTCCATTGTTAGCCCTTGCTTCTGCCAAACACATATACTTGAACCTTTTGAATAAAGCTTGCCTTCATCTGAAAACTAGCTCTAGTAATAAACGCAGAGTATTTTATTGCTATTTAATCCTCAAACACAATTCACTACATCTATAATATGGCACTCGTCTATAGCATGAATAGACTTGATTACAAATTTCGTGACGTACACTTCTTCATAAAATGCGTACACAAGTTTAGTACTATATCTAGAAAATTTTAGTTTTTTTTTTTTTTTTTTTTTTTTTTACATACATATTACATTAGAATGAGTTTATTTGAAGCTGCTGCTGCTGCTGCTGCTGAAGCTCACTTGGTTGAGTTTAATGCTGGTAAATGTACCAGAGAAGGGAATTGGATCAAGCCAGACACTAGAAAGGGGTAAGTTTTATTACGTTTTGCTCTCTGTTAAAGACAACTAAACAACCCATTCCAATAGTAAAATTTACATGGATCAGGTAACATAGAGTGACATGTCTTCTCGTAAAAAGAAAATCGATATTCATCGGCATGCTTTTATAAAGGGCGATGATCAATTATTACATTTATACTGGAAAGAACGTAATCAGCAATCAACACCAGAAGACGTAAGCACTTTTTTGACATGAATGTTTCGTGATCCTTTATTTACTGACAAGTCTTTCTTTCAGGACTTGATCATCTTCCCCGATGAAGCTGAATTCACCAAAGTAACTCAATGCACAACTGGCCGTGTTTACTTGTTGCGATTCAAAACATCAAACGAACATCATTTCTACTGGTTGCAGAATAAAAATGAAGATAAAGACGAGAAAATAGTTGAGCGAGTGAATGAATTAATACGCGATCCAGACGCACATATGAACGCCATGTCTGAATTAGACGATTCAGCCTCTCATGCCGAACTTATGCGTCTCTTAAACAATGTGGAAAATCAAGATCCTAACGCTACCCCCGAAAATATTTTGCAATTCTTAAACAATCTTGGGTAGGATATCATAGAGTAACAACACAATGTCTCTACTAATCAGTACACCATAGATCTCAAAACGATGAAGAAAGTGGAATGGAAGTAGCAGAAGAATCTGTAGCAGAAGAGCTTGCTGCAGAACCTGCATCTCAAGTAACACAGCCTGAACCTATTACTGAATCAGTACCTGCTGAAGCAAACACTACAGCGGTTGAAAGTAGTAGTAACAGTAGTGGTCAACCATCAGCTGAACAACTGGAGCAATTCCGTCAAATACTGGCTAACGTCAGTGGTGCAGGTAAAAAAAAAAAAAAAAAAGCTGTGATAGTTAATGCATGTGATTTCTGAATTATTGAAATACTTTAGGATCGTCGTCTGCGCCTCTTTCATTAAACGATGTGTTAAACTCACAGTCTGTTACACCATTATTAAACGATCCCAAGATCTGCGAATCTTTATTTCCTTATTTACCTGAAGAATTAGAAAAATCTGTTGATGAAGTGCGCCAAGTTGTCAAAAGTCCTCAATTCAGTCAAGCTTTGTATAGCCTGAGTGCAGCACTTCAAACGGGCCAACTTGGGCCTTTGTTAAGTCAATTGGGATTAGACTATAGTGCTGGCAACAGTGTAGAATCATTTTTAAATGCAATTAATGAACAAGCAAAAAAGAAGAAGAAGAGTGATGAAGATGCCATGGACACAAATGAATAAATAAATAAATTGTCTTTATTATATTGTATAAATTACTTGTAGCGTTTGTGTTGTTGGATCAAGTCGGGAGCTTCTTCTAATACAATCATCTTTCCCTGGATCATATGTGTTGTAATATGACAATGGACTGCCCAGAACCCAGGATTATCCTGCAAGAAAACAAAGGTTAGAAAAGAATGGTTTTTGTAATACCCAATACTTACAGTCAAGAGTCTAACTTTTGTCCAGCCACAGCCATCTGTGTCATTCGTAGGGACGGAGGGATAAGCCACTGATGTATCTCTAAACAAGGGGTAATCAAAATTTCTAATATTTTTGTCTCTCTCATGTACATATTCGCCTTGACCAGAAGCAATGACATAGTGGGAATGACCATGTGTGTGCCAAGGATGAAGCAAGCAACCACCAACTTCACTCTTCATGTTTTGAAACACCAGATCGAGGGTTTCATTATAGCCCACAGGATAAGTATGCAAAAAAGGATTGTATTCTAATTTAGCGGCTGCTTTCGATCTATCGTTTCGGATCATATCATAATGCATCATCGCAGGTATATCGCGTTTGGGAGGCAAGCGTTGGTTCACCATGTAGCGCGATGTGTTATCAAACATTTTGTGATGTGTTGTGACTAATCGGATGGTGCGCACGGCTTCTTGGTCCAAAATAGGGTGACGTGCAGCTAATGGTTTGATTTGATGGTAGAACCAATCGGGCTCATCGATGTTGGGAAATGTAGGTAAATCGGCATACACACGTGCTGGTTTCTTGCCCCGACCTCTTCCTCCTCCGCCGCCGCCTTCACCGCCGCCTTCACCACCACCTTTTCTACCTTTATTATCGCCACCATCTTTATTGTTGGGAGTGTTATCGATCTTTTGCTTATCATTACTTGCAGGTTTCTTTTGGGACTCAGGTTGCTTTTTGTCATTTGTGCCGCCGACCTGTTTGGCATCCGGTTTCTTATCTTTGTCAATAAAGGAGTGCGTTGACCATTTCTGAATAGGTTTAAAGAGGTGTGTCACAGGTGCTTCTTTTGCTGTTGTGTATCGGATATACCCAAAACCGTTTTCCGTAATACCGTGGCCACGTTGGCGCCAAAGATAGCTAGTGCCAATAGCAAAAGTAGTACCAGGAGGGTGATTTCCCGTATGTAGTAATGCTGAATAACGTTGCCCAGGTGCTATTTCTAAAAAGGAAGTGTTGTATGGATGGGTCAATTCACCGTCGACTTCGATCAAGGTCATGTTGTGGTTTTTGATGGCAAGAGCAAGTGTTCTAAAGGTGGTAGAGCCAATGACACGAAGACGGTAGGTAGAGTTGGGCTCGACATCAAAGGTAGCATAGCCTTGACAATTTTCTTGCGTGAGACCTTTCTTCTCTGGATCAAACACGGTACGGCCGTTCATGAGAATACTGTCTGCCCCGTGATCAAAAGCGAATGAACTTCCGAGATAATAGTCTTCACGGCTCATGAGATCGTCGTGCCACCATTCACTGAGTTGAAGATTGAGGTCTTTTTGGTAGGTGTAAGGACCGGCCTTGAGCAGAGTTTTGTTTGTAGCTTTATCAATGTTTTTGGGGTTGTTAGGGTTGGCGGCATCTGATTCGTACACGATCAAAGCACCCTTGACCGAGTCATCTTGTAAACCCACATGAGCATGATAAAAATAAGTACCAGCCTGATTCTCAACTTTAAACTTTTGTGTATAACTCTTTCCAGGCTCAATTGAGTGTTGTGTCACGCCAGGCACACCATCTGCCTCGACTGTGCCGATCTGTCTTATACCGTGATAGTGAATACTTGTATTATGGACGTTCAATTGATTTCGTACAAGAATTTCAAGCTCATCACCTTGAGTGACTTCAATGGTTGGCCCAGGGAATTGACCATTAATGAGAGGAACAGCATAGCCTTGCTCATGGCAGTCAGGATTCAATATGGCTCCAGTGATGTTAAATTCATATTTGTGTAAAGCTGCCTGGACACATGCAATTGCGCTTAGGATTGACCCTATGATATACGCCTTTTTGTAGTTCATTTTGAAAAGAAAAGAAAATTCCCCGTCAAAAAGAAAACACTAATATATACACTTTATATCGTCCTAATACTAACATTCTTTATCCTTTTTTTTTTTTTTTTTTTTGGAAAAAATTTCCCGTAAACATGTACTTCATTTTTTTTTTAAAGAGAAAAAAAAAAAAAACAGATCACTGCCACTGTAACTACATCATAATTTTTAGGTAAAAAAATAAAAAAAAAGGTCGTGTGTAGCCATGTAATGATTGGTTTAAAAGAACCAATTAAATTCAAAAAAGCTCGTTTTGATCCTTTTTAACTCCCGCTTCAAATTGATTTTTTTTCTGATTCGACTTTTTTTTTCCTTTTTTTTTTTCCACTTTGTAATTTTTTTTTCTCTCTCTTCTTGTAAAATTAGAAAATATATAAATATCCCAAAAAAAAAAGCAGTAAAAAAAGAAAAGCATACAATGGAGAAGATATCGAATCACAATGCACCCGATAAGTCGAGCAGCCATAGTAACACATCCAATGCTAGTACAATTGTCGGCGTTCACTATCAAGTTGGGAAAAAATTAGGCGAAGGAAGCTTTGGTGTCATTTACGAAGGTTTAAACTTGTTGAACAACCAATCTGTCGCCATCAAATTCGAACCTCGAAAGTCTGAAGTACCTCAATTAAGAGATGAATATAGAACTTATAAAATATTAGCAGGCACTTGTAAGAACTTTTTTTTTGTTGTTGTTGTTTTCTTGCTTGTTGTATTAATTTTCCAATTGAAAAGCCGGCGTTCCAAGTGCTTACTATTTTGGTCATGAAGGACTTCACAATGTACTTGTCATTGACTTATTAGGTCCTAGTCTTGAGGACTTATTTGATGTTTGTAACCGCAAACTATCTATTAAAACCGTTGCCATGGTGGCAAAACAAATGGTAACCATGGCTATAAATGCATTTGACGTTTATGTTTAACATAAATTATTAGATATCCCGTGTTGAAAGTGTTCATGAACGGAATCTGATCTATAGAGATATCAAACCTGATAACTTTCTAATTGGAAGACCAGGTACTAAATATGAAAACATGGTGTTTCTTGTTGATTATGGCATGGCAAAACTCTATCGAGACCCAAAGACGAAGAAGCATATTCCATATAGGGAGCGCAGGAGTTTGTCAGGAACTGCAAGATACATGAGTATCAATACTCATTTAGGAAGAGGTAAAGTCTAACTCCCCTCCCCTTTTTTTATATATATATTTCTCCCTATTAAACAACACCAATCTTTCTTTAGAACAATCAAGACGTGATGATTTAGAATCCTTAGGTCATGTCTTTATGTACTTTTTGAGAGGCTCCTTACCGTGGCAAGGATTAAAAGCTGCAACAAATAAACAAAAATATGAAAAAATTGGCGAAAAGAAGCAATCAACTGCAATTAAAGATCTCTGTGCTGGTTTTCCAGGTAATTTAGCATGTAATTGCATTCAACTTCTTGTCTCATTCTTTTTTCTTTTTTTAGAGGAATTTGGTATTTATCTTCAATATGTTCGAAAGTTAGGATTTGAAGAAACACCCGACTACGACTTCTTAAGGGAGTTGTTTGATAAAGTATTGGAACGCCAAAACGAACAAGACGACAGTATGTACGATTGGGTGATGTTGAATGATGGAAAGGGCTGGGAGGTAATTAAAATGAAATAGATATATTTACCACAAGGAGAGGTACTTACAACTATAAATATAGAATCGATTTAGACAATTGAAAGAAGCAAGAGCAAGAAGATCGGGACATCATCAAACTAGACATCAAAGTAAGAGAACAAAAACGCCAGCCAACAATAACAATATCAACACCAATGCCCATGATCAAGTTACACCAGTTGTTCGTCATAATCGTGATGAAACAATGCCTACTGTACCTGCTTACGAACCCTTTAACGATCCTATTAGGAAAGAAAAAAGGGGTGTTTGGAAAAGCTTTGTTGGTTTCATAACCTGTTCCAATGGTCAACACGATTAGAATATAATAACTTCATCCTTATAACAAAACCATGATTATTAACAAAAAAAAAAAAAGAGAGCTAGAAATACCCCCCCTCCCTTCTCCAAACCTACTTCTTATTCACTTTCTCCTCCTCCTCTTACTCTTCCTCCTCTCATTCTACTATAGTACTAAAGCCTTTGCAACGTTTTTTTTTTTTTATAATTTAAGATTCACCCTTTACTGCTTTACTTGTTAAAATAAATAAATAAAAAAAAGATATTTGTTCACAACTATTTGTATGCGTACATGTGACATGTATTGACAATGAGAAATCTACTGACTTATGCTCTATAGTTACTTCCCATGTGGCTCTTTTCGCCTTTGCTATAAAAAGGCTTGATCTATCAAGACTTTGAATCAAATTGTGATGAAACAATGGTGCTCCCAAACACATAATAGTGTTAAATGATCTGGTTTTGCGATTGATATAATAGCTTAAGCTTTCCTTTAAGAGTATTGTCACTCCATAAGTCAGCTTTTTCATTCACTTCCAAAATGTTATCAATATCCTACTGTATATATGTTGGTGATCTGTTGTTGTTACTACGGCACGCGTTCATTGACATGTATTCTTTTCTATTGCTGTAACAAAAGTCTGTGTTTCGAAAAATCGCCAGGGTCATCAACAACAATAGTGCTGTGGTGATTGGCTTTTGAGACGCGCCATAATAGTCAATTTTATTATTATGAATATTTGGAGCGCAAAAATGAACTAGTATAGTGTGTTAAACCTTTTATACCAACTTTTCTCTTGAACTCTGTTATTGTTCACATCCGCGAAAAATCAGCAACAGTCAGTCCTTGAGAGAGTCTTAATTGTCGTTTTCCCATTTATAGAGTGTACTGTCAAACTACCCTAGATATGATGTTCACTCTCTCTAGGTTCCCTCGACAAGACTCATTATTACAAAATAGCCACTAGGCAGTAATTTCGGTTACTTGTACCTTGTTGACTAAACATATTAGCCTCCCCTCAAGTACTGTTTAGTAAACGTTGTATATACTTTTTTTTTTATTATTATTATTACTGCTACTCTTATAATTTACAAGCTATACTTTTCTATAAAGTTATTTAAAGGACCTTGTTGTAATTGTGTCCACATTGAAAATCCTCTACGTTGGACCCATCTACCGTTCAACTTTTTTGCGTTCTTTGCGTTATTTCTAGTTCTTTGTCCACGTACAGGCAAACTCATAGCATGTCGTCTGCCAATGTAGTTGTTGATGTTACGATGATGCATAACTTGTTCTCTGACTTGTCTCTTTAAATCAGTTTCAATAGTCATATTAGCCAAGGTGTTTGTCAAGTCGTTAATTTGTAATTCGCTTAATTCTGCAACTTTTAATGTCTTGGGGATAGCTAATTTCTCACATAATTTAAAAGCTGTTGGCTCGCCAATACCGTAGAAATACTGAAGTGCTGTGCTATATGTAATTACATGAGTTTTCCATTCTTTATTTTTTTTTTTCTTAAAAAGTAGTATACCTCACTAATTTTCTATCAGGTAAATTGACACCAAGTAAATGCAACATTGTATATTATGAAAATGTCAAAAAAGAGAGAGGTTGCAAGTCTCCTTGGAATCTCGGACCCCAGTAAGCAAAAGTTGAGGGGGTTGAAAAAAATAAAGTTTTACTGGTCCGCACTGTCTCCAGAGTCACACCAATAAATTTGACGTTTTCCAGTAACAAAACTGTGACCTACTCCACAGTTGGCAGCATAATGAATCTTGATCGACGAGACTAATTATTGGCATAACAGTGTACGAAACAAGATTTGGTTTGGGAAATGAAGACGGTGCTGCTAAAATCGCTTTTTAATGCTTGAAATAAGAGCAAAGAACAAAAGAAGTCAAAAAGAGAGAGAGAGAGAAAAACAGTCTGAGCAACTTTGGATGGGTTAAGTGATACCTAAAGACAATCAGCAAAACCTTCTCAAAAAAATGCTCTTAGCCATCCCGATGGCCTGTCTTACTCAAAAGATTGTATAAGTGTAGTGGGATTGATCATAAAGAAAATAATGCCACGCCTGTGGTTTATTTTTGTAAGCTATAGAGTGACCTGGGTAGAGTATTGTTACTGCCGTTTTTTATTAAGGCTTTAATAGGGGAATAGTAAACATGCTGAAACGGCGCACAGTTTTTTAAGCTACTATATAGTAGTTATTAACATTTTCGCTATTATTTTTATGTTCATTCAAAGGTATTTATTATTCGTATCAACATTATACATAATTGGCATGTGTTTAAGATATTGTTTTTTTTAAAAAAAAAAAGCACTCATTACATAATTGCAGTTAAATTGGCTCACTGTATTGGTGATCTTTTGCTTATTTTGCATTACAACGACATTTTAAGCAGTGTGTCGCTGCAGAACGCATGGTATCCCCCCCTTTAATAAACATACAGAAAGTACTGAGAGGCTCAAAAGTTCCCAAAGTTGCACTATATAGTCTCCCACATGACCCTTAAGAGGTAGGTAGCGGTGTGTGTAATGTTTCCCTGGCTGATATCTACTTTGTACAAAATGTATAGAGATATCATTAGGTCTATTTAACTTGAAACAAATGTTATGATTCCCTAAAAACAAGATCAAAACAGTTGTATTGTATATACTCAATAAGACACATATATTGACATGAAGTAAAGTCACTAGAGTAGAATAAAATTCAACGTAAACATTAGTCTGGTTACTGAGAAGCCCCCTTTTCCAGAAAAAAAAAAAAAAAAAAAAAAAGCGATTGAAATTAATACAATTACTTTATTTTATAAGGGGGAGATGGTGTTGTACATGTGTTTATGTATTTACAAAAAGTTCGCTTTTAGTGGGGGAAGGTGATGGTGGTGGGAGCTTTCAAAAATTGATTACCTAAACAATGTTGTGTAATGGGTAAATAACTTTAAAATTTCTCCCATCAAATCAAAATTCAACTTACGTTTTCGGTAAAAAGTAAATCGTGGAGAGAGTATTCATCAAACTTTGGAATTGAATTCAAGAGAATATCATTCAAGTCTTGTTGAAATAAGATGTTGTTTGTAACAGGAGGAGGAGTAAAAGGAGGAGCAGCAGGCTATAATCATGTTAATAATAGAAATGATGATAGACTACTTAGACTACTTTACCAATGACGCATCTTTTGATATCAAACAGACTATATACATTTGATTGAGTTGAATAGAATTGAATAAATCACCACCAAGTCCACCACCCAAATAAAATTGGCATTGAAAGGAATCAAGAGGGTTTGATTTGAATTTGATTTTACATTTAAGTGTAGGTGAACCGTTCGCTATAGTCAATAAATCAAAAGGGGAATGACTGAGAAACAAAGGAGAAGAAACTGGCAAGAATGAGATAGGTTGAGATACATGTTGATGACAGTTATCTAACAAGACACGATGTATATTTGAGATAGTCTCAGAAGTACTTGAATCAATCAAGTTGTAAAACGAGCAATAATCAAGTTCTTTAGGTTCCTTTTTTAAAAATTGAATAGATTCGTCTGATGTGCGTGCACAACAAAGATCCATCGAAAGAAACAGCTATTATCACTGTAAGCCTTTTTTTTTTACACGTTTTACATTATATTATTTACACTTACAGTCATGGTTTCCAGTGGAGGTTTTGCGGGTTCCTTATTATATTCAAGCTGAGTTAATTTGAACGAACTTGTGCTGGTGGTGGGTATAGAGCTGGAATTTTTCATGGGTGTAAATGTATGATGATAATGACTGTGGATAGAAGGAGCTGCTGTTTGCCACTTCTTGATAGTAGTTAACTTGGGTCGTCCTCTTTTCTTGTGCTTAATATCAATGCAACTATCAGACTTGCCTAAATGAACACATCTTTTACAAGGTCTAGACACTAAATTATATGTTTAGTATGCTAGAATAGAAACCAGTAGATGATTTACTTACAGTCACAGGCTAAATGTGCATTTTTACAATGAATCTGTGTATAAAAAGGTAAGTACTATATACCATATTTTATTTGGTATACTTACACATGCAGTTGGTACGTGAGTTGTTTTCTTTATGGGCTTCTTTTTAATTGTATCAATAGTGATTTTGTTGATCTTGATTTCATTTTCCTTTTCTTGCATTTTCTCTAAAGACAAATAGGTAGAAAAAGAAAGAAAAAAAAGGTGAAAGAAGATCTTTTTCTGCACTAAATTTTTCTGATGTTTAAAAATCTGTTAGATATTCAACCCCACAATTTCTCCTTTTGTACAAAATTCACACAATAACAAATAAAGGCAAATTTCCCGAGAATTACATATATTATATAAAAGTTCTATATTATGACGATGATTATTGGGTAATCTTGTAAGTTTTTCCAACACGAATTAACAAAGTTCTTAATGCTAAACGTATTTCAGGTAATAAACTTTCTTGTCCTAAAAGTTCAACAGATGGTAAATAAAATCTTGGCACATGCTTTAAAAAGTCTTCATCTTGTAACTGTGATAAACCAGTTAATATATTCACAACAACTGGTGTCCATGCTGCTATATTTTTTGGCTTTGTTTCATGATCAAGTTCTGCATAAAGTGTAAATATTTCATTACAAAGTCTATCATAATTGTAAGCATAAAAGAAATTCATGATCTATTAGTCAAACTTACGGTATTAAAATCTTTTCAATCTCTTCTCGTTTATCATCACGGTCATGAATATTTTCTAAATTAGCATACATTCTCATTAATACAGAAACATAGCATCCACCACTGGATGTTTCTTGCTTTAGTAAATTAGGAAGCTGTTTCATAAAACCTATTTCGAATCATTAGTAACTCTCTCTTTACCTCTTTATTTGTTTGTTTACCAAATCTAAATAAGGCCATACGAAGATCATTATCTACATTAAACTTCTTTGCAAAATGGAAAGACTTTCCAAGGCAATCAACAAGTGTCATCAAATGGGAAGCAGGGTAAGCACAATAAACTTGATCTTTAGCCAACAAGTCATGCACCGTTTGAATTAACATAAGTTGCAATACACACTTAATAATCACTTGTTGGAAGTTGCGTTGTCTCTCTTCGCTAATCTCAATATCCAAACTACCGTCTTCTTGATCATTCAAGCTGTTATTTTGATTCAAATATTTTACTCTCTCTACCAAGTCTTGTGTGTCATCAAACAATCCATTGGCTGTCGTGTTATCAAAGAGGCCCGTAAATGTTTCTGTCACTAAATCCCAGCACTTGTCATCGAACTTTTCTACATTGGCTTCAATATACTGATCAATACATTCACAGCCAATATGTGCAAGTGTATCATTATCTAAATTCCTAATGTTAATTTTCCTTTTTCTTTTCTTTGCTTTGTTTTACCTTGTGTAATACACATGCTAAAAAGCCCTAAAACATGGCTCATCATTTCCCTCATATTATCAAAATAGAATGTATACAAATCAACTACGTTTCTTAAGGCTTCAATCATCGTAGTTGATAACCATACACTCAAGTCTTCCTGTGACATTTTACGACGTGTATTGTGTTGCTTGAGATCATCAAATAAGGGGAATACAATCTGTCTTGAAAGGGTGTTCCAGAACTCGGGAGTAAATGTAGAACCGTATTTTTTAAGTGTCTCAAACAAATACACAAGGGCTCGTTTTCGTACTTCAACATCATCACTCTGCATCACAACTTCTTTTAGGCCATAAAGCACAGCAAACCAAAACTTGACCAAAAAGTCATCACCAGATGCTTGGAGTGTGGCTGCAGTCATCGAGTGTGCGTCCTGAATTTCCATAGGTGTAGCCTTGTTTGCAATATCAAGCATCTTGGGAATCGTTGCCTTGATCATATCCAATGCAGGTAAACTAATCTTTTGAAACTTTTGATTCTTGGAAAATTCAACAAGGCATGAAATATAATCGGGGAAAGTACCGTTAGCTACAATATCGCCAAATCGTTCATTAGCCACACTACGGACAATGTCAAATGTCATGTGTACAATAGACTCGGAAGATTCGGTGGCTCCCGTGGCAAACACAGATAACATCGTCTTCCAGCCAGATCGCAAATGATGAGGACGTGCTTGAATCATTTGAGACAAGCATCTCAACACCATATCCTTAATAGCTACGTCAGGGTTATTGGCCAACACTTCGCGGAAAGGCATCAAGAAATCTTTTTGGAATTTGAAATGAGGCAATTCTTCCTTCTCTAAAAACTTCATGGCTAATTGACGCAAAGAATCCACAGCAAAGAAAGCTACATTGAAATTAGACTGACAGCCAACCTTGTTGTAGTAATCACCAAGAATGGCCCAGATATTGGACCATTCCATACGAATACGATTCATGTTGTAATACGAAATCTCTACAAGTTTTTGAAGACTGTACATACGTGGATGCTCCATATGTGCGGAGGACACAATTTCCTCCCAAGACGTTTCACAAAGTGCACGGACAAAATCAACAATCGCCTCCTAAAAAAAAAAAAAAATAGAGTAAACAAACAATGCCACCCTCTTAAAGTATAAACTTACTCCGTTCAAATTGACAGTGGATGTAAATAAGCGATCGACAGCAACAACCAAGGATTGAGAAGAACTAGCAGAAGCCACTTCCTCTGTCAATGATAATTGTGTGCCTCCACGCACGTTGTTAAGACCGCGACGGCCAGGCATGGCAGAAGGACGTCTTCCAAAATCATTGGACACCTTGACTGAAGCATTTGATACACGTTTATTACCTACATCAGGCATAGATCCGCTGCCTTCGTCAAATCCATTTGTAATTAATTGGAATCGTTCTAGCTGACTCACGGTGGACAAAATCTCCTTCCATGATCCCTTAAGGTAATTTCCATCAACAGCGGCAACTTCTAACAGGGTACGAATGGCTTCCACGTTCTTGGGCTTCATCTCGTTCAAATTAGTCAAAAACGTGAATTTAGTCAAAGTAGTAACAAATGCATCACGCTGGAGATCAACATCTTCCGACTGAACAGTATGGAACAAGCAAATAATACGGATTGCGTTCTTGAACCCGTCAAGACAGAGATTGACCGTCGCTAAATCATCTGATTCTTGAAGAGGGCCCGAAATACCGGCTAAAAATGCCATCCATGCCACTTCGAACATGGGACGGACGTGTTCTACGTGAGAAGCACTGTAGAATGTAATCGTGTCGTTCTCGCCAGCAACGCGACGACTAGCCAGCATGTTACGGAACATGGCTTCAGTCTTGGACCCCATCTCTTCGACAGCCGCTTGATAGGCTTCACGGCGCACGTCACGGGTAATACCGGCAATTACTAGTGCGTTTTGGAAACCATTCATACCCATCACGCCGCCTCCAGGAGAGTTAACAAGTGCAGCTTCATTAGCAGCCTCCACTTCGTCCTTCATTTTGATTTCATTGCTTTGGATTTCGTCAAATACGGCCTCCAATACTTCGCGAGGAATATCAGCACCGTCATCAATACCACGGTTATTCTTGATGAAATCGTCTAAATTCATTCTACGTTTCACGTGAGGACTGTGAAGATCTGTGTTTAGCATAATCACAGAGTATGCAAGAACATAAGCTGTTTCAGCGTTGGCAAAGACTCCAGGGTTACCATGCACGTATCTTTCTGCAAATTTCAACATGAAACGATCGATCTTTTGGCCTTCACCAGGTAATCGGAACGCTTGAAGGAAAAGTCGAAGGGCCTCTGTAAATCTCATATTGTTGAAATCCATTTCATCAACAAAAGCATGCATGATAGTAATGTTCTCAGTATCACTGTTTTAATAGAATGTTAGTTTTTGGGTTTTTTTTTTTTTTTTTTTTGTTTAATTCAAACTTTACCCTTCACCCAAGTATTCACCAATTTGAGTTTTGTTGAGTCCTTCAGTAGACAATAAGAATTGAGCAACACTCTTAGGGTCTTGAAGGTTCAAGAACCCGTTGTTGGCTAACACGGCAAGGCCCTTTTTGGGTTTCCAATTAAACTGGCGAATACCTTCTTGAAGTAGTTGTTTGCGATGCTTTAAGTTTTCAAATTCTTCAGGGTCATCTAAACGGGAAGAGCTGTTGTTCAAGTTGGTGGATGAGCCATTTGTGACAGGTGAAGAGAGTCGTGGGTTAGATGCATTTGAGTGTGTTGTTAATGACTGAGAGAATTGATCTTCACTAGCACGAGGTGTATCTTCATCTTTCTTTCCTGTATCATTAGCCGTAATACTGACAGAGTTATTTGTGTACCATCCTACTAGTGAACGTAATACAGCAACAAGACACTCGAGTGACTTGAAACGAATAGCGGATTCAGGCATGGCTAACTGTGAATTCTGCTTGTCTGTATTCAAAATGTTTTGTGTAGTTAAAGGTGGGGGAATAGCAACGGAATGGCTATGTCCAGCATGCTTGCTAGTAATTGGATCAGGGTGACTATCATAGTCTCTACCGGAGGTGGGCTGGTTGTGCGATGTAGTTACTTTGGACAGGACATTAACTAGTCGCTCGTAAATATTGTCCAACGCAGCTCTGTCACAATCATAATTCAGGTAGATATCCACAAGGGTCTGAGCATCTTCACAAATACGCAGTAATCCTCTTAGTAATGAAAACTTTTGCTGGTTCGAAGCAGTACGCATTTCCAAAATACGCAAAACAATTTCCTTCAAGAAAATCTCAATTTCGCTTTTGAGATAGACTCGAAGACCTTGGACAACGCGCCATAAAATCTCGTGAGTGGTGTCAAAAACTTGCGGCACTACAGAGAATGCATTACGACCAATACTGGGGCAAAGGTATTGCTTCACTTCCAAAATGAATGGATTGGGTCTGTGTCCATTCGCGTCTGCTGGTGCAAAGGAAAAGAAAACATCTTCTGAAGTGAATACATCAATGTGTGTCATCATGATTGTCAAAATCAAATGCAAAGAAAGCAATTTGGATCGCATCGAGTAAGATCGCATATCGTTACCCCTATTGATTGAACTTGTCAATGATTCTCTCTGTGTTATTTTCTATACTTTCACGTACCATTCAGATTGAATTGATTTCTTAGATAGTTTGCAAAGGGCTCTAAACACTAAAATAGCGTCTTTGATGTAAAGATCTGATTCTGTTTCTGACTCGTTATTTGGAATGCCTTCATTATCGAATGATCCTCTGCCTTCTGATGCTCCACTATAACAAACGTTAAATATATTTGCTTTGTTTTGCTTTTTGTTCAATTTTTACCTTGTTTCTTCATTTGATGCTGTATTTAAACCATTTGTGTTTGTTACTGCTGTTGTTGAGTGTTGATTTTCCTCTTGAAACACATTTGCAGTGTCGTTCAAGAAATCCTCGTAATTATCTTTTGATTTTCCACTGGGTAACTTATGGTTCATTTCAGTGCGAGCCATGTTCGCTTCAACGATAATTTGTTGTTGATAGGCAACAGAGTCAGCCTCTGTTTCATGTGGTGCATTAGAAGCACCTGCTGTAGGATTTTCCTCTTCATTTTCTTTGATACTCTCTTTATCTTCCTCTCTGATTTCCGTTTTATTCTCTTCTGTTGGAGCTGCTTTTACGTTAGGATGTACTTTTACTCTTCTGAAAATATGATCAACCATTTGGGTCATTGTAATTTGTGCGACGTTTTGATTATCGTTAATACGAGAAAGTAAGAAAATATTATAAGTTGTTCGAACTGCCTTTAGTAAAGCTGACAAGTGAAGTGGGTTACTTGTTGAATAAACTGCATCCAATAAAGCCTAATTGATTGTTTTAGCCTTCATCTAAGTATCTATTGAGTTGTATACTTGCCTTGATAATTTGCAGCTGTACTTTCTTATCCGTTTCTTCACCAATAAAACAATCACAAATACCATCTACTACTTTTTCCATGACTTGAGCTTGTGCTACTTCATCTTCTATATCAGCAACATAATTGTAGGTGATAAATTTGCCAAGACAATCAAGAGCTATTGTCATTAAATTTGCTGAGCGAGTTTCGATAGCTGTTTGTAAAGCAGTCAATATGATAGTTGAACTGTGACAAAAAAAAAAAGAAAGTCAGAATCCTATTATACGCAACTCTTTTTCCTGTCTTTACCGAGTTTGTCCTTCGGGAGCAGTTTCGTTATTCTTCAACATTTCTAACATGTATGTTAATTAAAGGGCATCTACACCATTTTAGTACTTGTCCTACTTAAAGCGTTCTCATTAGCTTCCTTTAAAGCTTTGTTACGTCTTGCTTCTTTTGCTGCAAGAATTTTCTCGAGTGCATTGATAACAAATACATTACTGGAAGCTACTGAAGACCGACTTGTCTGTATGGAAGTTCGTGGAGATGATAAATTTTGTGAGGAAGCTGCTGGAGATGCCATTTCTTTTTATATATCTATACACGAAAGAAAAGTCGCAATCTAATGAAAGTTTGTGTGTGGTCAGAATCCCAGAAAGCTTCTTTCGGGTTATGCATTTTACCTAATGTCACTTTTTCCTTTTATGAAATCTATATGATAAAAGAAGACGAAAAAAATAGAAAAAATAATTATTTGGGAAGGGGAAATTCAAAAAATATGTGGAGCCGACACGCTTTTCAAACCCAAAATTTTACAAAAGACACAATGTCCTTGTGTGCAACTTTAGCAGAGGAGGCTTTTCAAAATATTAGACATAAACTTTGTGAACTACCTCTGCAATAATAAAGGCACACTATCACACGTGCTCACCTGAATCTTTACTAACCATACATAGTCTCTTTTTTTGGAAGCAGAAGCATGCATGAAAATTAAAGCTTTAAACTTCTTCACCAATGCAAGGCAAACCAGATTAAAACAGCATTTTTTTATACGAACAAAGTAAAAAGTTTTAATGTATTTTTGGTAGAATGTTTTGTTTAAACCATGCCAATTCTTCCATCGACTTTTCCTGTTTAGCCAAACGGAGAATACCTTGCACACAATATTGAGAAATACCAATCTTATCCGTTTGATCAGCCAATGTACGTAACACATCCATGACAAGTGAAATATCTTGAGAGTCAAGCAACGAGCCAATATACACGTCAATAAACTGCATATCGAGTCTATTATAGGGTCCAGATGGGAAGGGAACAACTGGCTTGGATCCTTCTCGTACAGGAATTGGAATCTTGCCTTCTTTTTCAAAACGAGTCATAGTATACTTGTTGAATAACTGCTGAATACCTTGTTCGTTTCCTTCAACAAGTGCTTCTTTGGATAAGAGAGCTTCCCAGATACCTTGGTTATAAGGCACATTCTTGCTTCGAATCTCCGTAACAATGTTATTAGCATTTAATTCAGGAACGGCCACAGATGTACGTAACAGTGGAAGGTAATAATTAGGCTCATCAGGGAATGGATACTTGGCACGATACTGTGTTTTGTTCTTCATGCTGTAAGCCATTTTCGCGCTTTCACGCATCTTTTTCATGATTTCTTTGGCTACGAGGGGTGATTGTGCTGTAATACAACAATCCAACATGGCTGTATATGTGTCCCAATCCATTGCCTTTCTGGGAATTTCGCGTTCCAATTCGTTTTTGATCACGACAATAGCTCTTTGTGATGCTGTGGGATCCAAGGAAGCAAGAGCAAACATAAGACGATACATACCTACGTCGCGGCGGAGACCATGCAGCTTTATAGAGTTCCAACGCTTGTGTAATGCTTTGAATTGACCTCCTGCCGCTAAGCATGTCATCAAAGTTGTTAATGTGAAACGGTCGTGAGGTAGTTTGGCTTCAAGCATAATCTTTTCAATTTCAAATACACGTGGGTCTAACCGGAAGATGTTGTGACCAACAGGGCGTATAGCTAATAAGGAATTGAGCCTGAAATAATCATAGCGATAATCGTCACTACGATGAGGAATACAGGCACGGAACAATGCATGGAATGTGGCATGGTTAAGTATATGTATGCCTTCAGCTTGCGATTTTGAAATTAATTCTAAAGCTTTATCAAGACGAACGTTGCGTGTAGGATCGTTATATTGTTGTGTATTAGCATAGCCTACCAACATAATTCTGTGACTAGCATCATTAGGTTGAATGTAATGACCTGGCATATATGAGTTGAAAATCTCTTCTGCTTTCTCCAGAGGGAATTGAACAGGATCAATACGGTTAGCAATAGTTAAATATTCGAGAACAATATTGCAATCAGTAATATCGACAGGTTTGGAATCATCCTTAAACATATCCTTGGTTAATTCTGACCACGACTCATGTAACTGATCTAACTCAGACGAATGAGGGGGCTTCAACCCTAATCCATGAGCACCTCGAACTTGCACTTGCTTATTAAAAATCTGTTGCAAAGCGACTTTATGAGCCATCAGCAACATCGTATTGTCGCTATCGGTTTCAGGGAATAAGCTGCTGTGCATATCAATGTATTTGGATGTACGTGCGATGTCTCCTTTAAATCCATAAGAACGTATTAACTTTAAAAGGGTGTGTTCGCTAAGTCCACCGTCGTTCTTTAATTTCTCCAAAATCTTCTCCGCATCTTCATGAGCGTTGGTAGCAGCGTATGCTAATAGCGCACTAGAGTAAAATGAAGCTTCGTCGTTTTGGTTCCCTTTTCCTTTGTTAAGAGAAGCGGAAATGTCATTAGGTCTATTCAAAATACCATATGCCTAACCAAAAAAAAAAAAAAAACGTCAGTGTTGTGTTGAATTTTTGGTTGTTTTGACTCTGTTTACTCTCATCAAAAGTTCCCAAGCCGTTTGATCATTCAGTGTAGCTAAATCAAATATTTCTGTAAATCTATCAACTAATGCTCGAAGATCTTCCGATCGATACGTATTTCCAAATCTAAATCCAAGTTTCAACACTTCCTTCCAGAGTGTAATGTCGTTTAAGGCTTCAGAAGGAAGGTTAGAGTCGGGTGAATAAAACCAATGAGCAACAGTGGCGCATTCTTGAATGTTAAAAGGAGCTTCTTTCAATAAACTAACGAGTTGGAGATATACTGCAGGTGTAGCTTGGCCAGATTCGCTGGCAAGCTGAACCATTCTAATAGCGCTTTTTAAGTTGCCTGTATTTTCATATTCTTTTAAACTATCAAGGAGTGATTGTTGTTGCTTATCTGTAGGTTTAACAGAGGGTGTTGGTGTATTGATAGCAACTTCTGATTGTTTGGCAAATTGAATAGAGAATGATCGCACTGCTAAAGCTATTTAAAATGTCAAAAAAAAAAAAAAACTCCATTTATTCTCAATGTGATTTATACCAGGAGTTAAGGGCGATGCCTTCTTGACATACTGACTACTTGCTGTAGCAAGTGTTTTCAAAGAACCTCTTGTTTGTCTAATAACGCCTTGTCCGAATTTCGGTATCATGTCAAACAAAGAGAATATATCCTGCACGACGAACCCTGGACCCAGAGAATCCAAATTAATACCTTAGTTTAGCTGTCACAAACTTATCCATTGTTTTTCAATGCGAAATTGAACTACCCCTTGACAAACTTTCAAAAATATTTATGTACAAAATAAAAAAGCAGGATAACCCCATATCATTTCAATGAAGCATAGCATAGATAGGTAGCGCACAAACATAACTGATCTGTTTAACACTGTTATTTTGTGTTGCCTCCATGACTAATAAATAAGATTTCTTGTATATAGCATGCATGGCAAGTAAGTATCTTTATAACGATGACAGAATATACAGGATAAATCCATTAAATACAGTTAAAGTCTACATAGTATTTTTATAATTGACATACGTAAGTACTTAATAGCAAAAAAAAAATCTATTTTTGAATGGTGTCAACCAGTTTTTATAAAGTAATTCGCAGGTTTTTTTTATACCTCTTTATAACGAGCAAAAGTGTTTGATTGTCAACATTAGGACAATTCTTGGGACACGTCAGATCCGCATGTCGAAATAGAGTCGAGTTCCGCGCGCCGTGGTGGCGCACCGATTTTGCTATTTGTACATGTTCATTACACAGAGGTTTCTGTTAAATCTTTACTGAACAGTAAATGCTTCCTTCGTGTATATCTGTCTGTTCTTGAGTCAATAAACCCTTTTTCTTGACATAATAGGCCAACTGTCATAGAACAAAGAACCATAAGCAAGTCGTCAGACTGGCAACATTCTCTTTATTATTTACAAATAGGAACAGCTTTCATGATTATTCTTTCTTATTGTCTAGTTATATATTATACGAACTCTGTTGAGAACCTTGGTGCTTCACCATGATGCATGGAACTTTACTCATTTTGACGTGCGGATTTGAGGTGTCCCAAGTCTTGTCCTTTTTAAATTCGCAGTACCTCTGTTGGTTAACATTTGGCTTCAATACGTTCAATTTAGTCGATACTAGTCGTATTTAATATTGAATCTTTCTGATAACACGGGTGACTCTAATACCAAATGGGTTTTCTCAAACTATAAGCCTGACGCACCTTTTCCAGCACTAGACTTTGCTAGACACTCTCATTGTGAAGACTGGTCATCATGCGTTTCGTCGTTTCGTGTTGCGTTGAATAATATTGCACAGTTGAAGCTCAAGAAAAAAAAAGACAATCATAGAGGCTGTATAATTTGGGCTAGAAATGCGCGACAGAAGCCGGAAAAAGTAGAGATACCCTAGTATATTTATGGCGTTGCCTATATTAATAGAGAGTCAATATCTAGTCCCTGGACACCGTACTTGTCAAACAGCATTTTTATTTTAAAGCTAGAGAAAAACTTATAGTAGACAAGAGCTATCTTAAGCAAACGATGAAAAATAAGACAGTCGAAAATGAGGAATGTTACGCCAGACACTTGACAAGAAGAAAAAGCTTGAAGAAAAAACAAATAAATTGGACGAGCTTTGAAAGAATTCAGTTGCTGAAAACAACAACAGAAACAAAAGTACCAGAACAATCAAGCTTCCTCAGGTTTTAAGAAAAGCCTTATATGTAAGTATAGTTGATAGAATTATTAATATCCATTCAATATTGACGCCCGTCTTATATGATTTATAGCCTGTATTGCAAAACGTTGAAAGAGAATTCTTTACGATGCCGGAAAACCAGAACTTCAAGCTTGGGACCTAGAAGAGAAGCTTAAGACTGGCGAAACCGATGGTGCTATCTTCCCAGCAATAGTTGCAAACGCAGAGTGCAGTGCTGACGTAGACAAGGAATTGGCAAGAAACGGCTGGCCCAACACCAAGAAGAAGTTGTACCTTGAGCAATGCTTCCGTTCACGTTTCGAGCAGGTTTACAAAAAAGTGAAGAACATAGGCTCTAACGATGATGTAGCAAAGGCTAAGAAACAGGAGGGCAAACAAGCTAAGTCCTCGCAAAAGTAGAATAAGACAATTTGTAAGTCAAAAGCGACTAAGAAGATTATTAAATAAGACAAAGCAAAGACGTATTAAAACATACGCAAGTCACAAGAGTGATTTGGTTGAAGACTTTTTGGACAAAGATAATATGACCTTTTTGATTGTGGACCTCGTGTCGGACAAGGAGGACCACAGAGATGAGAATGGCAATAAATATATCAAGCGTTTAAGACCTAAATGGCATTCAATGAATATAAGTAAAACTATGGATACATAATCGGTGTATAACTTTAAATAATATAGGCAAATAGAATCATTGATCATCTGGATTCGATCTACCTTGAAGAGAAGCCAGATGTGCTCACTGTCCTTCGTTACCCCTTCCCTGATATTCTCGATAGGCCACTAACTAGTGTATTGAAAATAAGGCTTTCTTCCTGGTGTTTTTTTTTTTTTTTTTTTTTTTTTTTTTTTTTTTTTTTTTTTTTTTTTTTTTTTTTGGAAACTGCCAACAACAAGCGAGCTCACCCGGAGGTGGGTGGCCATTGCGAGGAGTTGCTCTTGGGTGTGGGCGATGACGGGCAGATGGATGAGAAAATGAACGGCAAGAACGGTGATGAGGAGCCACTTTCTTTGGACGACTAGTAGTGTGATAATTGACTGTATTAATTGATAATTTTGTAATAGGCGGTTAAGCGAAATGAGTCTCCTTTAATCCTTTATTAAAAGTGAGGGCAGATTCATCAGTCAAAGTAAATTTGGTTTTAGTAGAAAAATTGCCCTGAGTTATTTAAGTTCAGTACCAATAAAATACGTAGAATATTGTGTGTTATTTTTACCAGCTAATATGATATTTATATGATATTAGCAGGTATTGTATTTCAAGTGTAATATAATTCGATTTACTAGTAAGAAATATTTGCAAATACCACAAGTAGTACTATTATTAGTTCATTGTTTAAACGTAACTAAATATAAACAGCTTTTTTTCAAAATTTTCAAGAATTGCTCTTAGTTTTAGACAAAAGAGTTTATTTCGTTTAGTGTGATGTGTGTCGTGTCCCCTTAGGGCAAATGACTACCACTTGAACGAGTTATACGGAAAAAATAGATATACATATAAAATGTGGAGGAATTGAAAAAAGAATTAAATTATAAAAGTAGAAATAAAAAGGCATTTAAAACATTTTACAAGAGTAGATCTTGCAGTGTCGAGTGAAAAAGAGTAGAAACAGAGTTATCCAGAAACTTGAGGAGGAGTATACCACCGAAGTGAGCAAAAACCATCAGTAACGAGAGCTTCAGCTGGGAATTCTTCATCGGGGTGATAGGTTTGATCAACTTCAATCATATTGTGCAAACAACGGGCCAATACTTTGCCAGGTGAGACTGAGTGCCAGTTAAAGGTCGCTAACCGAAGAGAATAGGTTTCTTTTTTTGGCAGATATAATGTTGAGTTGAGGAAGTGGTCTAACGGATTAGGAGAGACATTCGACCACACCGCAACAGAGAGACAAGACAGCAAGTGATTACGAGAGGCATGGGTAGCACCCGCACAACGGTTACAATTTATCGGCCTACCTGGAAGCCAGCCCATACACTACCGAACTACACGGATACGCTCATACGTTGACAAAGCCACAAAGAGGATTGGGTTAATACCCAATTGTGGACGACAAGCAGACAATGATACCGGAGGAGGAGGGGTTCCACGAGCCATCAAGTTATCGAACGCTATTTGTCGCTGCTCTTGATAGTGTCGATCTTGGTGTGTTTGATCATCATAATATTGGTTAAGAACTGCTGTGAATTTAGGAAGAGCATTCCAAAGTGTACTTGAACGAGTTACTCTGTGCCAGAGATATGTACGGGCAGTACATTCATGAGTAATTACCGAGATTAGAGTATCTTTGGGCAACGTTTTTATACGACAGACCATCTTGTATGCGAAGCGATCAACACATTATTCCATTGAAGGTAAATTGGCCATATGCTTAAATACCTGGGTTGATTCTGTACGGTAACCACGAAAGAGGAGCCGAAGGTATCGGTCTTGAGCTTTTTCTAGTGCTTTAATTTCTTTTTTCAAATAACGTTAACAATCTTTTTTTTCTGCAAGTTTAGCTAATGTTCTTTTCATGTTAAAGCAAGATTAACCAAATTCAAAGCTTCAACGCTGTTTTTTCCCGAAAGGTGTTCAGAGGTAGTTGTTGAACCTTCAGATATGCTTCTATTCGAAGAGTTACGTCCAGATGTGTCCAGATAAATTAGTTCTTTTTGTGCAGCTTCAAGATTAGTTTTCGAAATTGAGATGTCGCTACTATCTTATGTACTAATATCAACTAAATCAGATGAATTAGGTACCAAAAAGTCAGTTGCAAGCTACTGTTGGCTATTATTAACTTGTTTGCTGTTATTTTTGCAGAGAAATGTGCAGTTTAAAGCAGCTTCATTACTAGGTCACGTGATAAAAAAACGTGACTGTTACAATTAGAACATATTTTTGTGCAAAATTTCAAAGCAAAAAAGCGCTCTTAGTTTAATGGTAGAATTTCACCCTTCCAAGGTGAAGGCCGGGGTTCGATTCCCCGAGGGCGCAATACGATTTCCGAATCTTCTTTTGGAAATTCTGTGGTGCGTGTAAATGTTTGCCCGGACAAAATCTGCGGGCCGGAAGAATTTTTTTAGTTGAAGACACGCGGCATTTATTTGTGTTTTGTCCTTGCAAATGGTCTTTTTGGTAAGCTAGCAGCCGACAATTGGGACTAACGGATATTTTTACGAGACCATTGTTACGATGTAGTCGTTTGGAAGTAGTGTTTATTAGAGAAATGATACCAGAAAATAGACCAAAGATAAGAGAGGTAATTCCCAGTATTTGTAGTGAGCACCACGTTGTTAAAGGTAACGAACCTAAAGTAAAAAGGTTTTAAAAGCTAATGAGCTTGAGATATTACAATGAGTACACAGACGTCAAGGGATTCAACAACACCGTTTAGTATAGACCAGAAGAGTATAATATAGGACTCTTATCACAATATGGTTCCTTTATAATAGTAAAAGGGTTCTTTAGTTTAAGAATTGAATGACTAGAAGTTGATTAAATGTTGAATGAGTTTATTAATTATGAAAATTATACAAGTATTTATATATGTTCTGTTTTCTAAATATACTATCGTAAGACTTGTAATCTGATATTAATAATCAGTACAAGTACTATTATCCGTAACTTATCAGCTGTTAAAAGTGTAATGTTAATTAAGTAGATTGGTTTCAAACGTTAACCTATTAAGACTAATGTCGTGCAAGTGTATAGTTGCATGCGGGAAAAGGGAGATATCAAAGTAATACATTATACTATAGTCGATTTCTATTATCAACTCTTCAACTTTTGTAGTTGGAAAAATTCGTCATTAAGAGGTCTTGATTTTCTATAGACCAAACAAGTAGATTTGACAGGCAGAATTTAGCAGATCAGATTAGTTACACCAAGTTATATTTCAGGGCAATCTTCCCGGTTGGTTTCAGTCTTGCAGCCTTGTCCAAATAATAATCATACGTTCAAACATGAGTTTCGTATGCAAGATTTAATAATAATGTTATAGATATACTTGTCAAAAAGTGTGCTAAATTACGCACATAAAAATATAGTGATTATAGGCATACACTGCGTTACAAATTTGTCACTTTGTAACACCATATTATGCTGCCTGGTGTATCTTGGTTTCTTTATACGACATACATGGATTTCTTTTTGATGAAGATATTCGTACATTACAAGCACTTTGATTATACTATTAGTACTGTGCCTTTAACCATAATACCTTTTCCCTTTCGGTTGCATTAGCGATGCTCTCTTCTTCACCTTTATTACCCATTATTCTTGCTCCTCAGTGAGTGATTAACGTGGTTTTTTCTTTGTTGTTTCGTTGATTAATCAATTAATGATATATATAGATGATAAAATTTACTAGACTTAAAACAATTTTTTACCTCTCGGAATTTTGCTACATGTAATTCTGAATAGAAGTATAGGTATTTGAAATAGAAACAAGAAGACCCAAATCAATAGTCTCAGAACGCGAGAGTAACAATAAGAGACACCGAATACTACCAAATACAAGTGAGTCAATAGCGCTGAAATCTAAGACTCCCTGACTCTTGTATCTGTTAGATTCAATAAGCTTTGGAAAGTTTAAAACGAAACGAGACGCTGCTGTCATTTCACGAAAATATTATTAAGAATTCTTAAAGCCATTGTGTACAAATTTTTAAAGACGGAGCAGACTCAGTTGTCTGTTCAAACTAACATGAGCCATATCTATTGACCCTCGAAGACCTAATTGGCTAGACAACACAAGTTAGAAGATATAATAAGCGTTTCATTTGTCAATTATTTGGTAGGTTAACTTCATATCTTTAAAAAAATTTTGAATCTGGTTTTTGATTTACGTTGCAGTATGTCTGGAAAGTCTGGACTGTAGAGAATATAAAAAGGCTTTGACAAGTCATTATGAAAAAAACTATGAAGATACCTATCTAATTGTAGAATCCGCTTCTATATTCTACATGTACTAACTAGATTATCCCTTATTTCTACTTCTCTCACGGTGATTTATGCTATGTGTAAATTTGTTTTACTAACTATAATAATCTTTATTTTTCATAAGCAGCGATATTCAAGTACCATAGTATATGCGCATTACAGGCTACATTTCAAGCCTAATTTGAAAAGTAAGTATTTGCTATACGACTTTTGAATGCATATTATAAACTATACAGAGCCTTGCCAGAAGAAATCTTCGGAAAACTTTAAACGATCATATGCATCATTCAAAGTGGAATGCCCATATGTTTCTATAATTTACTTCGAATAAAAACTTTATGAACAGATAGCTCAGCTTCCATGCTTTCAGATTATGTATAGAAAACTTTATATTTATTCGTATTTCTAAACGTTTAAATATAGCACTACCAGCGGGCGCTTTTACCTTTATTCTTGCGTAATGTTCTAACACGATTGGGCATCGAGTCTATCAAACGATTGATGTTATTGACATCAATCTCATCCCATGCTTCTTGTATAACTTGTTTAAAAGTTTCAAGGTTCATGGATGGCCGGTGCTTTTTTTGTACAGCCGACTTCATCTGCATCCACAACTTCTCAATCGGGTTAAGGTCAGGAGATTGAGCTGGCCATATCATCTTAGTGAGATGGTGCTCATCTCTCCATTTCTTCGAAGTCTTACTTCTATGTATTGGTGCACCATTTTCCACCATGATAGGGATCTCCACTTCCTCCACGAACCTCAGTAATAGGCCCTCGTACACCTGATCTACGAAATCGACGGCCAATCTTCTTTCTTTGTCCATGAACACCAGTTCCGACTTTTTGCCATATGAGATGGTACCCCAGACTATCACTGTTTCTCTCTTGCTTTTGAATGTTGGGACTAAATATTCCAATTCGTACGCCTCAGTCGAAGTTCGCCAAACACGAACCTGTCTTGTGTTCTTTCCTAATTCGAACGAAGCTTCATCTGTCCAAATTACACTCATCCATTGCTCTGATGACCAATTTAAATGCTCACCAGCAAAAATAGAATTCTGTGTGGTGTGCTTGTTGTTTAAAAAAGGCTTCATTCTTGCAACTCTGTTGTGGATTTTTGCCTCATGTAGTGCACGACGTACTGTAGACTTTGAGGCGCCATCTGTGGTGGCAATTGCAACTTCATTGAGTGTTACGCGTCTGTTTTTTTTCACATAGTTAACAATTCTCCTTGTGTCTCTGTCTGAAAGTTCTGTAGGTCTTCCTTGCTTTACTTTTGGACCGAGAGTATGATCAACATTACGCTTTTGTATAACTTCATAAACTCCAGATAATGATTTGCCAATCTTTTCGGCAATGTCCTTTGCAGCCATTTCTCCATCACACAACCCAAGTATATAAAATCTTTCACAACATGTTATATTAGTAGGCATTTTCAAAATTTCGTGATGTTTATTAAGAGAAGATGTAAGCGTTTGTTTTGCTTTATAATTTCGCGGAAGTTGAAAAATTTCCGGAGATTTCTGGTAAAGCTCTGTATTATGTTTTTCTTTTTTTTGCATACACATGTAGCAATAGCTGTTAATTTTCTTGTTCCCGTCAAGAAAGAAGTCAATTTTTTATTTAAAGATGCACCTAAAGAGATAAAAGAAAACAGTATGGCCCATTTATCTTGATATCTTGATCAGATTTTGTTTATTATTATATTAACCTCCTTGTATGGTCGCCGGTAGGAAAACGTGTGGAACAACTAGTCTATTTCGTAGAGTTCATGACAAAATATAAATTACTTTGACTCTTGTGTTCTTTTTTCTTTATAAAGAACAATGCTGCTTTATGTTCCTAAAACACGAATACAAGTACATCTACACAGGCTGACTTGAGTATTCAACATGGTTTGAATGAGCAAATATGTCCCTTAAAGATTATTACCAAGAGTTTTAACTATAATAGCTACTTCATTTTCAACTCTTTTTGTTTTTTCTCCATCAAGCAACGTATAATTCGACGCGTTATTGAGGGCATTATGCAAACAGATGTACATATCAGGCGTTAAGCGCAAACGACAACAGTAAGAATTAAAAATCAAGTAATAATATATTTAATAGTAACAAAGTAAAGTGCAAGAAAAAAAAATTAGAGATTACATAATAATGGACGACGTTTTTTTTTTTTTTTTTTTAAAAAAAGCATCTATTTAGTAGGAGGACTTGATTCAAGCACGTATTGATGAGGTATATCGTTATTATGTTCCAAGACTTTTGTAGCCATAAAGCCCATAAACCTGTTACCATAGACTTTAGGTTTTACAGCAGAAATTTCATTCTTATCTTGAGTTAAAGACTTGAAGAAATGTTCGGACTTCTTTTTCGCATCGTAAGGAGTTAATATATCGATAATACCCATATAATACAAGGAAGGAGCGGGTGCATTAGACTCATCAGTAGCTTGGAAGCCACCTTCATCAGAATAAAATACACAGTTACGACGCCTAACATAATAAAAAATACTTTAGAACGAAAATAGATCTTCTAATGATGTGTGTACTTACTCATCAAAGGGTGTATCTGGTAATTCAGAAGCATTCAGCTTGTCAGGATTGGTTTCCGTAATCACTTTACGATACACCATGGCCTTGCTTTCACGGCGTTTCATCATCGAAGCACGTCTTTCAGCAAGTTTGGTATCAGGTTGGAAGGTTTGTAATATGGATTTACGCACATTATCCTTGTTTCCACGAATAATATCATGGACACCAATCATCAGACTGTAATCCATAATATTCATTCTCACCAAGAGTTTGACATCGCGAAGAAGTTGAGTGATGAACATCTTGCGTTTCTTGGGACCCAACTGAAGTTTTTGAGTGCGTTTTTCCCAGTTCAAATCCTTCATGACAGCATAAGGGTTCTTGCGGATCTCTTCTTCGGGTAAGAAGCGACCAATGGTTGAGCCCTATACATAGAGAGTAAGAAAAAAAATTTAGGTATATGTGTATACAGTTTTGTACCTTAAGATCAAATGTTTCATGAATATCTTTGTTGGCTGGTAGAACATTGCCCATAACCACAAAATGAATTTTTCGACCACGAGGAAGCTTAACACGATGAAGACCGTAATAGCGGCAAAGAAGTGTATCAGGATTAGAACACACGTGCTATGTATATTTATAAGTTGCTCCATTTTATATATATATATATTAAATTTCTATATTTACATCGTAGTACTCTTTAAGAATCTTTCTCATAAACTTGTGCTCAGTGTGATGGATTGTCTTGATGATAAAACGATAATCTTTTGAATAATAAAAGAAACTACCACTTTTACCAGCCGAAGCTAATTCGGATAAAATGTATTTACTCGTCAAAGAGATCTATAAGTGCGACACACACGGTGAGTGATCGTGTTTGACATATATATATATAACTTACTAAATAATCTGCTGGGTCAATACCAAATCTATCCCTCAAACCACGGAAAACCCAAGGAGCATAATCTTTAAACTTAAAGTCGTATTTTGCACCAGGCGTCAATTCATCGCCAATACTAAATATATAGAATAAGTGTACTGAAAAAAAAAAAAAAAATCTGCATACACATCAAAGGCAAGTTTATGAGCCGCCATAAAATCATTGTCCACTAAGGGACGATCGGGTTTTGCGGAAACACGTCCCACAGCAATACGAATACCAGTCAACATATTATACATGAGAATGTAGTTTTGGTGCCCTTCTGAAATACGAGTGCCCATAATAACACGATCGTCGTCTTCATTTTCTAATGGCTTACGTCGAGACATTCTTCTAAAAGCTTTTTGTCGAGCTGACAGTTCTTTAGAGAATTCCTCGCTTGATCCTTGTATTGTTTCTATATGTCCTGTCGTGTAATTTCGAGAAAGCCTATTTTTTTGTTTTTGCTGGAAAGAAGAAGCGGGTGCCAAGTTCAAGGCAGTAGGATAATGTTTAAGGTCAGGCGGTAATGATACTTTCTTTTTATTACTGATAGGATGATTGATTTGTTGTTCATGCTCTTCCCTTGATGAAGTGTCAGACTCTTCTTCAGGGCATTCATAAATAGATTTTTGGGTATTGTTGTATGAACGAGATTTTTCATCGTTATTGGAAATGAGTGAAATTACTTCGTATGGTTTCGAGAGCTTATAGTCATTATTATTATTGGAGTCAAATTTTGAAACATAACTATTATCTAGATGTTGCCGGTGGGCTGCCAGAGCCATTTCTCTGTAAGTGGAAGGAAGGTTTATATGGTGATATAAAGAAAAAGAAAAGAAAATCAGGGGAAACATTATTTATAACTTTTATTTATTTATTACAGACTCCACCACGTGTTTAATGAACAAAGAAAGAAGGCGTTTGTCTTTTGCTGCCTAATTTTGTGCCACACTCTAACCCAGATAACAAATGTAAAATATGTTTAAATTAACCGAAAGAGTAACATTACATATAACCTAGAGTATATCTTACATATGTCAATTTGACGATTTTTTAAGATTGCCTTAAGGGAGGAAATATTACTATATTAATAATAGTAGCATTATCTTGGATAAGCAATCAAAAAGCGCTTAAAAACACAAAGGGATAGCTACTGTATGTACTCTAAATCTCAAAGCCAGATGATAAAAACTTACTTTTCTTTAACTTTACCACAATAAACTGTCCGCTTTTTGGTCGATACGCGACTAAAGGAACCCAGCATGTCATAGACTAGTGTTAAAAAAAAAAAAAAACGAAAGCCAAAAAATTTTTTTGAATAACAGGTTACTTTTTCTTTGTCATGGTTCAAGTAGTGATCGAATCCTATAAAAATTCAACTAGAAGAGAAGATCTTATCTGCTTGGATTTTCAAGGCAGTTTTGATAGTGGAGAGAAAATCAAATTAGACAATTTAGAGATCGGCGACTTGACATTAAAAGAAGATTCAGCTATATTAGTGACAGGACATCATCGATTAATAGGGAAAAAAGTCAAATTACCAAAACCATTTGCTGTCATCCACAAAAGAAAAACAGATCCGTACATGATGGAAGATGTTGAACAAGCAACCACATTTGATGTAGTCTCTATAGTAAAAGAAAAATACGTGTTTTCTGGTCGTCCAGGGTTTATAGTACAAGAAGATTTACGTGGACTAACAAAAATAAACAAGCTACAGCAGCAGTAAACACACAGACACGCATAAATCACTGGTTTTTTTTTTTTTTATTAGGATCATTATACCACTTGTAACTGAAATAAATCATCATCCTTCCTCAATTTATAGCGCTTGGATTCATCACTTGTATTATTTAGACAACACGCGATATATATGCATCGCACGTCGCGAAACAGATGTATACTACAACATTCATTATATGGGCAAATTAGTATTGTCACGTTCGTGTGTGAAAAGGAGGGGGGATGGTTCCGCAGTGAGTAATGTATTGGCCATTTGACGCTGTTGTCTTATATAAGTGTAAGCATTTCCCTCATGTCATTGTATCAGTTTTCAGCTAGTGTTCATATTATGAACTGTTATGATAAAGTACAAGCACTAAACATCACTTTCTTTAAATTAGTGAAAACAGACTTTTTGTTATACGTTCTATTCACAAAATGCCTTCCAGACACTGATTCCGGTAATCAACTATACCTCTGTATTTAACGGGTTATGCTATATGAGCCCAGATATAGATAATAGGCCATTATGTTTGTTAATAATCAAAGCTATGAGAACATTGGCATAAACACGTCTCCCTTTTATAAATATGATGTTGTTGATTTAGACAAATCATGCATTAGTGAAACATACACTAAAGAGAATAAAGGGCTCTAGACTTGTCAAATATAAACTAGTTGAAGTTCTTTATTATATATCTAATAGTTAGAATTGGTTCATCCGATTATTTTACGTAGTAGATAAATAAGCATCTCATTTTTTCTCAAACATTGTCCAGAATCCTGTAATAGACTTGCATTATTCGACGCAACCCAAGGAAACAGGAAATAGTGCCCATAATACAGCTGTTATCTATAACATTTCTATTGTTGGCTCTAGCAAATAAAACTAAGTTACTATATAGCGCTCTATTCCCTATTAATTCAATGTACTAGAACTTTCTTCAATATATCATTTAGATAGTCCCTGAAACTTTGTATACAAAATGATCAAGTTATCAAATATAGAATACAGTGACAACGTTGTGGTACTCATCATTCAAATATATATGGTATGAAGATCAATATTTTATATATCAAAGTATATCTAGAAATTAATAGGATCTTCTTACTAATGGTCCCTCCAAGGGATAGGTCATATAAGGTATGGAAAAAAAACGGTCGAGAATTTTCATGGACCAAGCACTATGCCATATGATAACACTTGAATATGAATATGTGCTATTGGTTGCGCAGAGACATCTCTGAGATAATATATAAAATGCCTGTGAAGAACTTTCCATTGAAAGAAGCGCCAATGCTAGATGCGCCAAAACAGGTTTTGAAAAGAGCACATTAAGGTGCCAAAGATACCTTCTTACTACAAAAGAATAAATATCTTCCTTCAAAGCTCGCATTAAACTTAAATTATATCAACAGAAAGAAGAAGCTTCGATGTTATATTACATAGACTAAAGCAAGTATATAAATCCTATGTATACAATCTTAAGCTTGATAAATTAATGCAATACCTTTTTATGCGACATGTGAATCGTAAACATTGTGGCTCAAAAAGGGGGATTTTCAATTGTTCGAATACTCTCCTTTTTAAACTAAAAAGAGATTCCTTTTTATGCGTAGTTTCGTTCCAAGTCACCAGTATGTAAGTTCTGTGATAAATTGAATGATCTGTATATTCGGAAAACCAGTTTTAAAATAAAAAGTAATAAGTGCTAGTAAATAATATTCAATAGTGACTAAGTTTTTTACGTGTATATATTGCCCATATTACTCTCTATCTCTTTTACACTTACTTCTTTCTTTACAAGATATAAAAAAGAAATGACAAGTATGCAATGAAACCCTTGCTGTTACAACGAAAGTTTAACAAATCTAATAATTCATAGGCTTTATTGGTGGTGAAATGAATTTTACAAATGATATGATTGTAGACTCTGACATTATCTCAGAAGAAGACGGCGTTTCTTCTAACTCAATTACACCTTCCCCAATTAATGAACCAAACTTATCCTATCCTCCTCAAGTTTCAAGTGGGTTTCTAGTCTCCTCAACTCCCCAACACCCTCATAGCGTTTTGGGTTCCTACTTCTTCTCACCTTATTACTCTACCAGAAGCATGTATGATTCTCCTTATAGCCATCAAAAGTATATTTCAAGCAATGATCATTTCGTTAGCTCTTCCTCGACCTCTTCGAATGATTCTTATACCCCTATTCATAACCTCCAAAGCAACGCTTTTGGGGCCCCTGTTAGCCATGCGTCATTTTATTCTGAAAGATTCGCACATAGCTCTTCTCAAGACGACTTTGCAAGCTATACTTTTCATGATTTTGATTATAGTAAATCAGCCTTACCACCAAAAAACTTACAAGAAGCTGGTTCTACTAAAGCTGCTAGTGTCCATATGAAGGAATCGTCTATTTCAAGCGGTCAAAGTAATGAAGGCTGTACTGAAAATGACAAGTCTACCAGTATTACGTCGCAAGAAGCAACCTTTTTGGCCAAGAAGAATGCATACTCTAAACGAAATACTCGTAACAAAGACAAGAAGAAATGCTCCAATTGTCATGCTACACAATCACCTTCGTGGAGACGAAGTATTTCCCCTCGCACTATGAACGAGCTCCTTTGTAATGCCTGTGGTCTCTAGTATGTTTTTTTTTTTTTTTTTTTTTTTTTTTTTTTTTTTTAAAAAAAAAAAGACTTTATATATCTCTTTTTTTAATTTTCTTTTTTTTTGTTATAGTGAGAAAACAGCAAGAAGAAAAAGAATGCTGGTCACTCAAGACGACGGCGCTACTAAAGTTGTGCGAAAGAGAGACGTTAGAGGTTTTAGTTGCTCTAAGTGTGGAGTAAAAGACGCTACTCGTTGGAAAAGAACTAACGGCACCATTCAATGTAAAAGTTGTTCTTCAAGCATACTATAAAGACCCTTGAACCACAAGGTTCAATGTGTTTTAAATAGGTGATAAGTGTGTTCGTTGAACAAAGTCTTTTGATTTCTTGCAAGTTATAAGTTTCTTTTTTTTTTAAAAAATAAATTGATATGTTTAAGCAGTGTTATGCAAAAAATAATAATAAAGTGAGACTAGAAAAAGCTTTCTACTAATACATAAGCTAGTATACATTTATTTCTGGAACAATAAATAGTACAGAATGATAGATTATGGGCGTTTTTTTTATTAGTATGCGACGTTCCATATACCAGGAACAGTGGTATACATTAACAAGCCTGAATTTCTACCACATATCCAACTGTAGCTCAATCACAAAAACTTCAGATTATATTACCTATTTAGGCGCAAGTTCCTACGCATATGCTTTCCCCCTGCTTGCTTTTATTAATATCTTTTTCAAAAACTCAAGTTGAGAGCTGTTTATTTATACTCCCTTTGACTCTGTTGGTGGTCACAGTAATTTCTACTACCCAAATATTTGGTAACAGTCAATTTTGTAACTACATGTTTGACAGCCTGATCAATTGTTTTCCACAGCAAAAAAAAAACATCAAAAGTTTTCCTCTTTTTTGTAATGGGAGTAGTGAGCTCCCCCCGTTTTCAAAAGTAACATCATCCATACATATATGCCCAAACTCTCTCTCTCTCTTGTTATTCCAATTAAGATCATTTTGGTGACAGCTATAACAGATGGCATTTCACAAGCAACTAGCACATGCTAAACCAGGTTTTTTTTTTTTTTTTTTTTTTTAGTAGTATAGTAAGTCTTTATTGATTTCCGCCTCTTGCACCAATGACAATGTTGCCACTTCCACTGTTATTTCCACCACGTCCACGATTTTGGCCGCGACCTCTATTGTTGCCTCTATTGTTATTGTTGTATTGGTTACCGCCACGTCCACCGCGTCCACCGCGACCAGAAATGTGTCTTTGTTTGCTTTCTTCTTCTTTCACCATATCAACAATCTCCTCTGGTACGTTCAAATATTTAATTGTATTGCCTCTAATGTAACATTCGGGTAATCTCCAGAATTTGTCTCCATCGGGAGATGTTTGAATAACTTCACGTAATGTCAAGTTCATAAAGTTGTCGCAATTGACTAAATGACCGTTGAATGTTTCTCCATTTTTTAATTCGACAAGCATAGGATGACCAGCTGCTGTGTGTAAAAGTGAAAGTGGAAGCATCTTGTATATATGTCCGTAAGTGAATTCTACACAAGAGTTTGTCAGCCTTTGATTAAGGAACAAGGTAGGGCTTATCGTTTACCTCTTTTTTTTTTTTTTAGAGTTGATTGATCAAAAAAAGAAATGGGTTGGATGTTTCTTTTTTTTTTTTTTTCAAAAAAAACCTTTTGAAAGAGCCCCGTTGCGTCACGTAAAATCATAAAAACCAGTGATTTCCAATTTTAGAAAATGTCATTTGAGCTTTCTCATTTTAAAAACTACAGAGTAGCATTACATGTTAGCGTGTATAATGATAGCATTGAAGAGTCGCACGCTATCGTAAGCAAATAGTAACAGAGAAAGTCTTAAGGTAGTGTTTCGTTTATAACGGAGTCAATAAGTAGTAAATAAAGTAGTTTATTGAAAGGAGTTCGGCGGAAAGGAAGGCGATGAAGGTGAACTGTAATTAATTAAGAGACTGTTATAGTCTGCTGATTGGAATTGAAGCTGTTGTTGTGATTGTACAGAATAGTATTGGTCGACAGTAGTAGAAGAAGTGGACGGCGAATTCAAAGTAGGTGACATATTAGACGGATCATTAACGTTTAAGTAAAAGTTTAAGTCTTGTTGCTGCTGTTGTATTGATGTTGGAATATCAGGTGATGTAATAAAAATAGGTGGTGGTCTCTCTTGTTTCACTATACCATTAGTTTGAAAAGGCACTAAGAGGCAAACCGTTTTTAGTATATCTATTGTTTGCATTGGATTCAACTACTCACAAGGTCCATATTGTTTCGTCATAAAATCAATCATGTCTTTCATGATCATTTGCTGTGTATTTTGTCGTTGTCTTGCTTCTGCCAACTGTGACATGACTTGGCTTAAGTTTGCTTTTAAATGAGCAATTTGTTGCATCATTTCACTTTGAGACATTTGCATCATCGTCATATGTGAATTTATATCTGGATTCTCTCTTCGGACTGTATCTGTTTCTAAAGCTTTACGTTTAATTTCTTCTAGTAAATCGGGTCTATTCTTCAAGAACTTGGGATGTGAGAATTCCCAAATTTGATTCTCGGCAAGTGTTCGATGTCCTCTAGGTGATTTGTTTACTTTATGAAATCCATACCTATTTTCAGACAATATAAGAACAATGATATTTAACTATATAAGGTGCTTTACATATTAAGTTGTCTGACAAAACTGCTAAAATTGTTATGTTTAAAGTGTTTCGGTAATACGTCTCTCGAGAAATCCGTAATATTACAAACAATGAACGATATTCCAGTGTATGTCCATGCTATCAAGTGTTGATACTGTTCATCAATAACCATACTAATATACAATAAAGGGGTAAATATAAAGTCATGCTATTACAGCTGCTGCAAAATTATACTTGTGTAATTTATGAACAAATGTATTTCCCGGCTTCGAAGGCGCATTACTATTTGAAGATATTGAGCCGCTTGGAGAAGATGGAGGTTGGAGTGATGTCGTTTGATTAAGATCCCATTGAGTATCAAAAGGTGAGATCAGAGGTGAATTTAAAGGGGATCCACCAGAAGATACAGGGCTTCCACTCAGCTGAGTATTTATTCCTAAGGATGCCACAGGATTATAAATACCATTGTTCATGATAACATATAAGAGAAAGATTAAGTAAAATGCAATCTACTTAAAATTCAGATTATGGACGAATTAAAATTAAATTTTAGGCGTGTAGCTTACCTTTTTTGGATGTAGTAAAAAGGAAATTCAGAAGTGGATATTAACCAATTTTCAAAAGCTCACTGTGATTGGGGGCCGAAAGATATTTGTGCATAAGTTGCAAGACCTCGGTATCTCCTTCAAGACCAACTGCATCATTTTTGACGAAACAAGGTTGAGTGTAATTTACTCCGGGGAAAAGGAAGATAAAAAAAAAAAGGTGATGAGGCTGCCATAAAAACGAAGACAAAAGGAACAATAAACATAACAATTTTGGCCGCAATATCGGATCAAAGTATCGAAGATGCTACTACTAAATTGGCGAAAGTAGGAACAAATCAAGACCTTTTTCTGAAGTTTTATTATACAAACTATTGCAAACTTGGGCAGACACAATGCAGTACCGCATTGTTTTATTATAGATAACGTATCAATTCATACTGCCAAGGTGTAATCACAGATTACTTTCATAGACAAAACAAACACAAGGTTCACTTTCTGTCCCCATATTCTCCCTTCCTGGATCGAATTGAGAAAATTTTCTCAAAACTCAAAGGTTTAGTCAAAAGAAGCCTGGCCTCAGCGCTAAGAATTGCGTGAACATATAGGCGGTTGCAGCAAAGAGATTATGTATTAGAGAAAACTGTCAGAAGTCGGTGGGCCATTAAAAAAAAAAAAATTTGCTAATCTCGACAAAGCTTTGCTTTTAGTCATTTTTGGATGCGAAATTCGGTATTCGACTACCATTTCTCTCTTATTTTTTCAAAGAAACATCATGCTGTTTCTTACCATTTACGGTATTTTTGGGTCTTCTCATTTCACCATGTATGAGACCATACGTTTTGTTATGAAATTTTGACATAACTGTATAGCCTGAGACTTGTGAATTCTGCGCCTATATGAACAGTTTTTATTTCATACTCACATACATACTAAAGTTAGATAATTTGAAGTATATGTAGAGCGAAGCAGAAGCTTTAAGTTAGTGTCAAATTATAGTAGCCAGGCTAGAAATAACACTGAGAGGCGTTTTTTAAACATCACAGTAACCGACAGCTGCGCAACGCAATGCTAAATTTGGCCAACATGGAGCTGAGGTTTGCAAAAAAAAAAAAAAAAAAGGCTTATTGCTGAGGCGATGAAACGTTTTATTCACTGTCAGAATATAAAACAATACCAAAAACACTCGCCTTTCCTCATGTGATGCACTTTGGCTTTGTTCATGCTGAGGTTGACTGTAAAGTTAGGAAATATGCCGCGTAATCTGTCTTGTAATAGCACCGATATAAAACTGTATATTATCCGCGCGTTACTCCGTTACTCAATATATGCTTAACAGCGTAGATCAATATAAAAAGAAGGAAATAATTATGTGCCTTTTTTTTTTTTTAATTCTTCTCAAAAAAGCAAAATGTGTGGTTTAAGTGGGTATTTCCATTTTGATGGTGATAGGACATCCTTTCCTTATTTAGATATTGAATCATCTCTTCAGTCTATAATACATCGTGGGCCAGATTCAACTGGAAAATACTTATCTCCTTGTGGACGATGCTGTAAGTCTATATAGATTTTTTTTTTTTTTTTTCGAATGATAAACTAAAAATGTCATCTAATAGGTATTGGTCACGTTCGACTTGCAATTATTGACTTGGAAGGGGGCCACCAACCTCTTTCTGATGAATCTGGGGATATCCAAGTTGTTGTCAACGGTGAGTTATACGACTTCAAAAATATTCGAGAAGACTTGAAAGCCAAAGGTCATAAATTCAAGACTGAGTGTGATAGCGAAATTGCTCTTCATCTCTACAAAGAGTATGGCATGTCCTTTACCGACCATCTTCGTGGCGAGTTTGCTATCTGTATTTACGATAATAAGAGTCAAAAAGTTATACTTGTACGTGACCATTACAGTATCAAGCCCTTATACTACACTGTCGTCAATAATACATTCTTGTTCGCTAGCGAGCTCAAGGCGTTTTTGGCGCTAGGTTGGAAGCCTGAATGGGACATTGACTCTATGGTTCATCAAGGCTGGTTATTTGATGACAGAACTTGTTTCAAAGGCGTTTATAAAGTTCCATCCGCGCACTATGTTGTTGCAACATCTTCAGGCACTATTACTGAAAAGCCTTACTGGGACATGGATTTCAGAAACAAGTACGAGAAGGATACGAGAAGCGTCAACGAGATGATTGAAGGTGTCCGGGAGAGACTGATAGACTCTGTTAGACAAAGACTGGTCACCGATGTGCCACTAGCTGTATTCTTAAGCGGTGGCCTTGATAGCTCAAGTGTAGCAGGTATTGCAACTCATCTTTTAAGACAGCAAAACCCAGACGCAAGAGTTAAAGCATTTACTATTTCATTCGCTGATGGTGGTATCTATGACGAAGGTGAAGTCGCAAAACGCACTGCTGAATACCTTGGCGCCGATCTCGAGATACTCTCCCTAACAGAAGACGATCTTTTAGAAGGCTTTGCAGATAGTGTTTGGCACTTAGAAGCCCCTTACTTTAACTTAAATACTGTTGCAAGACGTAAAATGGCAAAGCGTGTACGTGATATGGGATACAAGGTTGTGTTGACAGGTGAAGGTTCAGACGAGCACTTTGGCGGCTATATATATTTCCAGGGCAATTATTTATCTGAACAGGACCATGCTTTACCTTTAGACTTTGAAACGCTCTCAGAGGATCAACGTAAAGAGAAACTCAAGCTAAGTAATGCAGTGAACTTTAATAGATATATGTCTTCTGTCACGGACTTTGGTGAATCTGGAAATGGCCTAAGCCAATACATTTCTCAGGCTGCATTTGCTAGTTGCACAGTGTTAAGTACCAAATACCTTTCACAACAAGCAATTGAACAATGCGGATCTCCAAACTTGCTAAAGGCTTTACATGACGCAGCTGATGGTGTGGTTAGACGCAAGATGAAGAATGAATGGCACCCTATGCATTCCGCTATGTACACCATAACCAAAACTTTTATGAGTAATTACATCTTGTGTAATGCAGGCGATCGTTGTGACATGGAAAGCTCAGTTGAATCGCGTACTCCGTTTTTGGATCATCACCTTACTGAATATGTCATGGGTCTTCCGCCTTCTGTAAAAGTCAAAGGCAATCCAGTCAGTGGTAAACTCACGGAGAAGTGGATCTTGAAAGAGGCTGCTAGACCGTTTATCACAGAAGAGCTGTATAAGCGTACGAAAGAGCCTTTTATTGCTCCTATGGCTCGTGGACATAATGAAACTTTTGTATCACTAGTTCAAAAGTATTTGACAAAAGAAAACATAGATAACATTGGCTGGCTAGATTTTGAAGTAGTAGAGCGCTCCAAGAAGCAATATCTGGAAGAAGGAAGTAAAAACAACAGAGATCATCAAGATATGTTGATATTGATGAGTGTGGTCATTTTATCGCAGAAGTTTAGTGTACCCAAGTACAAGTACATTCAAGCATAAATGTAATGCAATTTTTCTTGTTAGTTATAAAATACTTCATTATATTTTGATGTTGTGATCAGATAAAAAATAAAATATAATAAGTCTTTATTTTCACGTGAATGGAGCTTACTTAAACTATTAGCTAATGAATATTTTGTCTTTTTGAATACCACGTACTTACCATTAGGACCGTGGCAAACACTTTACGTTAAAAGAAAATAACAATTTTTCGTTTAACTATACGATATTCAAGAAACCACATGTGGACAAACACTGTGAGAAGCAAATGAAGTCCTGTAGTGGCGTATATTAGTGCAGTTGAGATTATATCAAGCTTACGATCAAAATGTTAATTATGAATACATATATCAAAATGCCATTTTTTATTTAACTTCTATTATTTTTTAATCTTTTTCGTTTGAATGCCTAAATAAAACATTGTGCAATTTTATAGATACCTGTTGTATGGATCAAGGTAACATCCCGCGTCTCCTGTTGGCATGTTTTCCTGTAGTTCATAGGCCCTGTCCCTGAAAGGTATCATTGGCTGCAAAGGGATTGGTGAAATAATGTCAGGATAAAAGCCTTTGTTGTATGTATGGTAATTATCTTGATCTACAAGATAATTTGATACAGTCTCATCATGTAATTGACTGTTGATAGGATGGGATCGACTATATTCAAAGTTGAACTTATTTTCGTCATAATTCTCTATATGGTAAGAAGGGGAGGAATCCTGAGGTCGAAGTGAAAACTGATGGCGAGCCTCCTTTTCTCGATGACATTCATAATCTTCAACATTATTTACAGAGGGCGGGAGTAGGATTTCATTGTTGTGGGATGGCTCGTAAAATTCTATGAATAGAGCCAGTCTAGTTTTGAGCAAGAGAATGTGTCTCATTATTTCTTTTTCTTCTCGTTGAAGTTGCTGAGACTGCTTAAGACGTTCTTTTGAGTCCTTTTGGAGTTGTCTTTGTAATCGCTTGATGGCGAGCTGCAGCTCTACGAGGTCTTCTTTTAAGGCAAATTTCCGAAGCTCGGAGTGAAGCTCTAACGCGATATCATTCACTTTTTGAATTGCTGTCGTGCTTTCATCGTGAAAGTGTATAGTATTTGGTTCTAAAGGTTGCGTATTCACTCTTTTCGATGAAGGTCTTTTCTGTAGTGGTAAACAGTATTGATTTTCAGATGTAAAGTATGTCGCTTGGTTTAAGCCATAATTATTGTAAATAAGTTTGTCCTTTTTGTTTATTGTCTTTGTTTGATTATTTCTAGCGTTGAATCCGTCTTATATAAAAAATTGTTATGAGTATTTTTTTTTTTTTTCACGTGTAATTGCATTATATTTAGCGGTTAAAACCCTATACCTGACATATATTTTGTAATTTGATCATCGTCGTCACTTTCTAGCTGCGTTTTATCCAAATCAACATTCCGTAGGTTGGAGCGTGACGCCATCGAAGATTGTTTAGATTTCGGCATTTGTGAAGAAGCAGCTCTTGATGTTCTAGACGATGTGAGATACTTTTCGGCAGAATCTGCAGTATTATTGTTTAGACTTCCTTGTTTTGCCGTAGAATTTCCCGTGTTACCACTACTGCTGACAACAGTGGGAGATGTCAAGCTATAAAAATCGCTTGGTACTGGTCTTTCAAGTCTAGTTTTTGTTTTTTTCCGTTTGCTTGATCCAAATATCTTATACATGATGTAATGCATGTACAGTAATAAGAAAGATAAAAAAAAAAAAAAAGGGAGAAAGAGAGAAATACATGGTTTTGTATCGAAAGCGTGATGCTTTCAAACCACTATTTTGGAGAAACCTCGTACAACCATATGGTGTCTATTTATATGCATTACGCAAAGAATGCTCGCTTTGAAAGTATTCACTCAAAAAAACATATTTTGATCTTGAAAGCATGTATATAGCCTCGGTTTATAATTATATATATAAGATAACCAAGATAGTGACTAACACTAAAAAAAATTATAGTTTGAACCTGTCAATTTGTGTAGCGTTTCCTTTTTTAAAATGGTCAGTGCAGCATGTTAACAGCGCAAGTCAGCCAATACAATAGACCTTTCAGCGTAATTACCTTGAAACTAAACAAAAGAAAAAACTCAGTTATATACGTGCTACTCACTAAAAAATACAGTGAATCAAGAGGTAGGAGGAGTTCCTCAATGGTTAGCTTCTGTCTATACGCATAGAGCATTAGACAATTAAACAACAGATTATATTAAAAGTCTGATAAACTTAACTATATTTGATTTAGCGTAAAATAGCCAGCTACTGTTGTTGATTCGATTGAGAGGGTACATATACGGCAAGATCGAACAACCAAAAAAAATTTTTTGCTAGTCACAGGAGGAGATCTATGAGATCATAGCCTTTTTCGCATCAATGCAATCAAAGCAAACAAATGCTAGAGGCTTTTTGACTATCCTAAACGGTGTTCTAAATCTCCACAAAACATATATATATTAGAGTGTGAAAATCAGGAAAAAAAAGTCTGGCCATTTCCTTTTCTTTCGCATAATCCATAATGATCATGAATACCACTACAGTTACTAATAAAATAAGTGAATGCGATGGTTGGAGAAATAAGTTATTAGGCAAAGTAGTTCTTGGGGACAATGAGAAAAGCATACTTGATGCTGATGAGGTATAAAATCCATGCAAAAATTGGAAGAAAAAGCTAATAAATCTTATTTTTTTTTTATAGTGTGTTCGAAGAAAAGAATTGCCTTCTCCTAATAGAGTGCTCCCACCAAATGCAGTAATGACTGCAGATTTCTGCCCAGATCGACTCAATATCATGGTAGATCATACAATGAGAGTAACTAACGTTCAGTATGGCTAAAAAAAAATGACAATGAAAATAATAAAAGTATATGTTTAGTGTTGTTTGTATTGGTATATAAACAAGCATATTTACCTTTCGTCATGCCGTATATTTTTGAACCAATGAGAGATATCATTGCCCCATTAATATTTTATGCCTTAATATTGTAGATCAGAATAGACCCATCCTAGTTTGTATTCGCTAAGCCCTCTTGATATTTAGTAAATATCATGCATTTAGTCACACGATTATCCATAACAAATGGGCCATGAAAACACTAAATGAGAGTTAAATTGATGTGTATGTTTGAAAATAGGTGTATTCATTTAGTTTAATACATCTACTCCACTGTCACGCTATACACTTGCGTGTGTTTTTTTTTTTTATTGATTGATTACATACGCCTCGGAAACGCCATAAAAAGAATACTTATCTTTTTTTACGAATACCCAAATAACAAGAAATCTTCCTTATAAGTGATACTTCTTTAGCGAATCAGTCTATATATCACTATAATGCAAGTAGTCTAATAGATAATCAAAAAGCGGCTATTTTTATACAATTCATGCAGCACATAGAACAAAATGTGATTTTACTACGTATACTCTCAAGGGGTTTTATATGTTAACAGAAATACCACGACATCAGGTTCAAGAAGTACTTCTAAAGCGTATACAACACATATGATAAGAATACTCCATACGCTTTGGTAGATATATAGTGTTCAATTGCCTATAAAATTACCTAAATATTTAGTTTGGCTCCAATAATTATTCCTTGTATGCGTGCAAGCCTGCAAAAATATTATGGATAATCTTTTTTAGCATGCTTATGTTATAAACATAACACGTGCAATTGCTCCGAAATGCTTTTAGTGTACTAAGCTATTTATTAGGTGTTGATGCTGCTCTTTTGTCAACTCAAATCATTACATTAAAATCAATGCCAATTTGCTGAACAAAATACAAATAGCATACCAGCATTAATCTGTTGTTCATGTATGAAGTTAAATTTTATGATCTTTTCCAAGTAACCAGGATCTTTCCCTCTCCGGTTAAAATTAAAGTTAAAAGAATAAATTATTTTGTAAATTAAGCAGCTTTTTTTGTGAGAAACCTCCAAGCAAGAGGGGCATTTTCCATGTTTCTGTTTCTATAGCAACCTGCTGTCAAAAGTTTCATTTTTTTATTTGTTTGTTTTGTGCCTTTTCTTTACTGGTGAATCTGCATAAATGGGTTGACAGCAGGGTTGAGTTTTTTTTTTTTTTCTCCCGCTTAATTTCATTTGTTCGGTTTCAATTACAATAAAAGTGTGCAGTGAATTATTGCGTCCTGCTTCCTTTAGCATGCAAATTACTAATGCAGGTAACCACCTATAGGCTATATAGGTGCCCTAAGAGAAGAAAGGTAGATGCTGAGCGTTGTATAGATGCCGTTTCCCTAGGTTATCTACGTCACGTTCTACCAATTTCTTTCCCACTAAAAAAATTTTTCTAAATAAATTTTAAATTTTCCCTTTTCTCTTTCATAATAATAAAAAGAACTTTTCGTAGTCTTTAAAAATGAGCACTTCAGATCGAGTACAAACTGACATTAAGAAACTAAAACAAAAGTATAACGTTCAATTGTCTTCTTTAAAAGAACTATTTTCAGAATGGACTGAGGAGGATTTACTATTTACCCTTCAAGATACTGATGGAGATTTAGATTTGGCTATTGACCGCATTAGTGAAGGTAACAATAAACTATACCTCTTGCTTCATTACTCAGAATTTCCAAGGTCATGCAAATCAATGGGATGAAGTCAAAACTAAAAAATCAAAAAAAGAAGCAGCAGCAGCGAATAAACCAACAACACCCGAGGCAGCTTCGACAATACCTGCTACAACAGCACCGGCAACAACATCAACGACAACAAGTACGACAACGACAACACCATCGTATACTGCACATAGTAAATATAATAATAATAAAACGAAGCGCCCAGTTTCAACTTCGCACCGACCTGTAAATTACCAGCAGAAACCTCAGACAACATCATGGCAAAGTAATAACTGGAGTAATAACGATAGCCATAGTTGGAATAGCAATGGATGGAATGATAGTACTCCTAAAAAGCCATCTTCTACTCCTTCTTCATCTACTAAATCAAGCAAAACGTGGGCTAGTTTATTGCAGTAAAGTTGCTTTATATTACAGGGAAAAATCAAAAATGACTAACAACCTTTTTCAGGTCTAAAGAAAAACCAGAAACTGTTCCTATTGTAGAAAAAGACTTACCGCCGCTCAAAAAAGTCGATGATTCTTGGTTAACTCCTTCAAAAGAATGGAATAATGTAAATATAGACAGTGATGTTCCCATTGATTTAAGCAGCCTGAGCCTAAAAGAAGATGAAAAGAAGAGTGCCTCTGAAGAGTAAAAAAGAAAAAAAAAAAAAACGCATTTTATCACTATTATTCATTCGTTTCTAATTAGTAAATCAAGTCATATTAGTGTGGCAGATTTATTAAATTCTGTGAAACAACCATCTCTAGTGACAAAGGACCTGCAACAGCCCGAAATTCCTACTACACACACTAATTCAATTCAACCCTCTTTCCAAAGCTTTGCTGGTCTTCAACAAGATTACCAGGCACCATTTAACCCTATTGCACACGACTACGGCATGTACGGTGGATCTGATCAATTTTTCCACCTTCAACAACAACAACAACAACAACAACGTCCCAATTACTATGATCAAAAGTTTGCTAGTCCTAAGCAAAGTAATAACGAGGCTTTATTCTATCAACAGCCATCACAACAACATTTGTATAATAATTTCTACCCTTATTATCAACAACAATTCAATACTTATTCACCTTATAACAACAACAACAACAACAGAAGCTTGTACCCACAACATACTACTACATTACCAGCTACTACTACAACCAGCAGCAGTAATACAGCAACTACTGGTGTTCAATCTCCTTATACGTACAACTCACAAAACCTCTACGGTTTCAATGACTTTGGATTCTCTGGTCAATATCGCGAAGAAGAATCTAAAAAATCATCTCCTCCACAACAATATCCTTCCATTTTTTCTTATGGTCGTAATAATAATATACAGCAACCCTATTGGAACCAATAAAAACGTATTTAATAAAGGCTTCGATAAGATAGCAACAACAATAAAATTTTAAAAAAATGGGTATTGAGTGGGTATAGTAGGGAGTTCTTCTTTTTGATAAACAACAATATATCCTTGTTCTTCAGACATGAGACATTTAAACTCCTGCTGTGAATGAGTTGCAATTGCCTCATACAATTCACGTATACCAACCGTTATGTTGTCTTTGTAAGTTTCACTGATGACACGGTGTATCTGAGAGAGTGAGTGGTAGTAAGGCTTTTGTAGTGATATATTGGCTGCAATTCTGTCTAGTGTAGCATAAGCAACTCTAGTTCTTTCAATAATCATAGCATGTCGGTTCACCTATTCATATCAGGTTAGGCTTATCATTTATGCTGAATTTAAAGGACTTACAATCACATCTCCAAATAACTCGCCATGAAGTTTTTCCGATAATGCATTTAGTTGAGCCCATCCTAAACAAACAAAAAGAAGAGTCAGTGCATGCGTCTTTGTATGTATTGACGCGTAGTCACTAACCGTTTGTATATGTTGAGCTCGCTTGGCGTTTTGGCAAGACTCCATTGTCAGATTCTTCATCCGTGAAAGCCCGTTTATGAATAGGTTGATCAAATACATGCGTTGAAAAGAAAGAACAGTGTTGACTATTGTTGGTAGGCAAAATTGCGAGTGAAGGCTTGCCTGGTGGTCCAATAGGGCCTGCTGAAGGTAATTGTCTTTTAGGGTTCACCGTGCTAGATAGATTATACTGGTCAGTTAGAGTATGGCGAAGATTATGCCTACTAGACACATTGGGCTCGTTTTCGTTAGTGATATTTTGTGAAGGTGCTTCTTCCACTTTCTTCTTTTGTATCGTTCGTTTTCTTTCTGCCTCTTCTTGTTGTTTCCGCCTTCTCTCCGCTTCTTCTTCAGTACGTTTTCTCTCTGCTTCCTCTTCTTTACGCTTCCTCTCTTCTTCTTTTTCCTTCAATCGCTTTTTTTTTCTTTCATTTTCTTTCTGTAATCTTTCCATTTCTTTTTTCTGCTTTTCTTGTTCGCGTTTTATCCGTTCTTGCTCTCTTAGTTGTCGTTCCTCCTCTTGCTTTTGTTTTAAGGCGAGCTCCTCTTGTCGTTTCCTTTCTTCCTCTTCTTCGCGCTCTCTCTCTTGCTGCAGCTTAAGTAGTCTATAGACAAGTATGAGTTGAGACTATGTTTATCTTTTGGGGGGGCCATTATACATACCTTTTCTTATTTTTTTTCTCCTCTTTCTCCTTCTGTTTTTTCAATTCTCTTTCGTGTTTTCTCCTATCTTCTTCTTCAAGCTCCTCAATCAGACGTTTCTGTCTATCCTGTGCTACTTTCTCTCTATACGCGGCTAACACTCTTTGTTCAAACATTCTAGCTGCAAAGATCGTAAACATTTTAAAAGCATCACGCCTCTTTTCTGCTTCTGTTTTGCCTTCACCCTGCAATCAAAGTTTAGCATGATTCCAATATTCTTTTAGGGAGAAATATAGTAGTTACGTCGCTTTCATCTTGTAAACCATCGTCCGAATCTTCTTCTAGTATTTCTTGTTCTCTGATCCTTTTTTTCTCAGCAAATTTATGCATCATAGATAACAATTTTTGACCGCCCCTTTTCAAACTTTTGTCGGATGCTGTGGAAATATTCTGCTTCACAGTTTGTGCTGATACCTCCAAGTTGGGCTCATCTGTATCTGAATCGTCGTCTTGATCATCTTCATCATACTCTTCTGAATCGGAATCTGTTTCCATCATGATTTGCTTTTGGCGTTGACTATGAGAGTACGATTCCAACTCTTTAAAATACATGTCGTATAATACTTCTAATTCGTATTCAACATTATGTCTATAAACTAGTCATTAGAGGAGTTCTAGACAACAATTATTTTTTTTTTTTTTGCTACCTAGTCTTGCCACATATTGAACAGTTACAGGTGTTTTTTTGTTGATCTTTTATTTTATTAATTACAGCTTCTTTTTCAATCAAGATTAGAGATTTTCTTTCGTCTTCTGATAATTCTAGCCAAAACTGGTGAATGAGTTTACGTTCTTCTGTACGATTCAAATTGTTTGACCAAATATCCTTAGTTGTTAGCATTTCCAAAAAAAAAAAAAAAAAAGAAAAGGAAAAAAAAAAAGGAATTTTATTATCATGCTGAGCCTGTGTTACGGAAATATGTAATAGAGGAAGTAACGAAATAATAATAAAAAATTCATTGTTTACGTCTGCTACTACTGGAGATTGATGCGTCGGTTATTCTTTTTGGTCAAGATGAGAATAAAGGCAGTTGAGAAAATACAAAGGTAGCTGAATGCAAAACCAGTGTAACCAAAGAGCGTAGCTACGTGTTTTTGTATGGGCAAATAGAAAATGTATTTTTCAATATTCAATGAGGCTACTTTTTGATTATAGACACTGTTTAAAGTGGGTTCGAAAATGCCAGAGACACCTTGAGAAACGCATCTGAACAATGTGAATCCATTTTCTACTGGGCGAAGAATGTTACTTTGTTCATGGTATGTACCGATAGGTCCTAATCCATGTATTAATATTGGCGGTTGTTATTTTGAGATAGACTTACCCCAAGTCCAACTAGGTTGAAGCATTACGTCTACTTTATGTGTACTTGCTTGTTTGATAAAATCAGGGAAGTTGTAGTCAAAGCAAATGCCACCACCAACTCTACCAAAATCTTCAGTGTCTACATACTGAAGAACGTTAGGACCAGCAGGGAACAATTCCTATTAAAGAAAATTAATGAAAAAAAAAATTAACCGGTTCTTAGACAATTACCACGCCAGGTACAGGATGCGACTTGACATAATCGATACCAATAGTACCATTTTTCAAAATGAAGACAAGCTTGTTGGTAGATGTAGGTGTACCAATACCATATGTAACACCTAAATAAACTTGTCGGGAAATTGCAAAATCTTGAGCCTGTTTAATAAAAGTCGCTTCAGCTTTTGTATCATTCAAAATGGTAGTCAGTTCAGACCAAAGAATAAGCTTAGCACCAGCCTGCATAGAAACGGTTAGTACACTGGACTCTATTTCTAAATCTCTCATCAAACCTCAGCTAAAACGGCTGACTTCTCAAACCAAATGTCCTGTTGTTCTTGTTGTTCTGGATAATCCAAACCAGGACCAACAACACAACCAACTGTCTCAAGAGGAGGCAAATACTCAGTATAGCTGTTTTGATACAAAGAGTTGTCATGAATATTAACGCGAGCACCACCATAAATCAACAAAGCACCCATGAGTATAATATATTTGGTCACAGGATGAGTAAGAAGTAAGCGCACAGCTTGTTTCTTGCTAGGCGCCTCTTCATCATTTGTAACGAGTAGTGGCTTTGAAGAAGCAAGAAGAGAGAAAACGTGTGTAGGGAAAGTAGAAAGTTCAAGTAAAACTGTACCAAAGAGGGCTACAAGAAAATCAAGTAATGAACGACCACCCAAAGAAGCTACTTGGGCGAAATCGGGCCAATTCACTAAAGCAATACTGATGGAGAAAAAGTCTCCAATCCCACCAAATAAAGTAAACAAAAACCAAAAGCTTGTCCATATACTAGGGAACAAGAGAACTCGGGCAACCGTGCTATTGCTATTAGTAACAACATATCGGTCTGCAAAAAGCATGATCACCACCAGTAAAGCGCTGACTATGGAATTAGCTGACAATTTGAAATAAGTAAAATGCACATGAAAGCTTAATTTTTTTTTTTTTTTTACCAGTGATGATAGGAATACCAGGATATCTTGGGCCATTGACAGTAACTCGAAAAACCCCTAGGTAGGCGATATCAACACCAATAATACTTGTAATGAAAACATAAAGAATATGTCTTTTCGACTGATAACGAGTGTAAGCTAATAAGGTTGGAATGAAGAACCATGACAGTATAGGAATGGTTTGAAAACTAAATCCAAAGATCCTTTTTTTTTTTTTTTGGAGGACTGACATTCAGTTACTTGGCAACAACGACAATTATTGGAAACTTACGAAATAATAAAAATTGGAAGCAGCAACCAATGATTCCCAAGATTAGTCTTCATTGTATTTATGTGTGAAAAGAAGAACGACTTTTCTCAAAAGTTAATTTTTTTATGGCAATTCAACATGTATTTTCTGTGTTACCTGTAACTGAATCAATAGTTGATAGTGTAATCAGTAATTACTGTTGTTTTATCAACCTTCAACATAGGCACGATAGGTAATTATACTCTCACATATTTGCGAATAAGCAGTTGCTGTATACTTACTACGGAATATGGACTTGAACGTCACAATATGTGATGGTGTACTTTTATACAGTTCCCATACACATTTTAGCCCTTCAAACAATTAAAGCAAAATAACTCTGCGTTTTTGTATATGACTTCCTTTTTCAAGCATTGTGTCATCCTGAACGCTACTTTTATGTCTATTAATTCCCGCTCTGTACAACAAAGTTACCTTTTATTCGTACAGTAGCTTAAGAGGAAGCTCCTTCCTCAGAGTAGAATGTTAAATGGCTATAAATAAAGTCTTATCTATTGAGCAGAAATGGAAATTGTAAAAGATACTATGAGAGTTTCTCTTACTTTCACGGCTTAATGTTATACATGTATACAGACACTCACGGGTACATGAACAATAGAGAACCAAGCAGCTCATCACTTTTTGTTCTTCAATACTATAGAATATGTACCTAGACGAATGTAAGAACAATATGTTATAAAAGGCGCTTTATTTAGACTGGAATAATACATGGGATAAATTCATAGATGATGGTTCGCAATTTGCATGAAATCGGTGTAACAAACATGGCTTCACTCTGCCACTAATGAATTAGAGCGCTTTACAAACTTAATTGAGTAGGGTAATGGAGAGAGTGTGAGAGCTGTAGGTTTAACTTCACTAATGTTGGGTAATCCCGTACAAGCGGGTTCAATCTTACAGCGTGCCAATACTTGCACAAAAGCATTGAAAATCTCTACTTCTGCCAAGGCGATACCTGGACAAATACGTCTAGATAATATACACCATTAATCAGTATGGCATATATATATATATATATATATATATATGCTGTATAATCCATAGCTTACCTTCCCCAGCCAAAGTTATAGTGATCTCTTTCCTCCAATTTACCATTTGCTGCAGATTGCATTGTTTTTTGGTTATTCATAAATCGATCTGGTACAAATGTATCAGGATCAGCATAGCACGCAGGGTTTGTATGAAGGCTTTCCATGGAAGAGATAATATAGCAATCTTTAGGAAACACGTAGTTTTCAATGGTCACTATATGGAGAGTGTCAAATTTCGAAGCTTACAATAAAATATATAGTAGTACTAGTTTACTTTTTTTTCTTACTGAATGAGGGGCTCCAAAAGGCGATGTGGGCTTGTACCTCATACACTCTTTCATGACCGAAATACAATAAGGTATTTTGCCTCTCTCTTCAAACGATGGCAAATGACGATACGCTTTGATGAACGTATCTATTTCTTCCATTGCCTTTTCTTGAGCGTCAGGATGATGGCACATGAGTGCAAAGGTCCAGAGCAAAGTGACGGTTGTTGTATCTGTACCTCCTGAAATCAAATCAGCTATATACAGATAATATGTAAATAAGAAATCATTAGTTGAATAGAAAGCCTACACATAAGGACAAGGAGCTCATCTTCTTCCAAATTAAAATCACTTTCATCTAATGTTTTCACGAAATTTTCACCACTGCTTTCTTTGTTTTCCCGAGCGTTTTTGATCAATTTTTTCAATACGGGATCTCTTTGCGTTTGTATAAACTTCTTCATCTTTGCTTCTGAGCCAAACATAGCATCTATAAATGAAAGCGATGGTACAAAGCTAGAAAAATCATTGACAGTAGCAGCCATTTCCATGACCGTTTCTACAACGACGGAGACTTCTTTGAATTCGCTTTCTTCAACAGATTCAAATCTTCTTTTCCCAAAAGCAATGCAGAGAATGGTATTCATCGCACAAAGCTCCAAGTGTTTGAGAGGCGCGACGCCATCATCACCATTGGATAATGTTTCTTGAATAAGACGATGAGCCAAATGAACAGCTTCTTGTCCCATAAAGCTGGTATATTTTTGAATTTGTTTGGGTGCTAATATTAATAAAGCTGCCGACCTGGATTTTTGCCATACAGATCCAGGGTTAGAAAACGCCATACCTCTATAATATTTGTGTTATTGCATTTGTCGAGTATACATCAATAAATCACTTACTTTCCGTTTTTACCATAGTGCTTGTAACCAAATGTAGAATAGGGTCGGTAAGATGTATCTATGCCATGCGAGACAAAAATCTTTTGCGAGAGTTGAGGATCATCGACTAGTATCCAAGTTTGTATACCCATTTTGATACGGATGATAGGACCATATTTTCTATGCCACTCCTTGATTTTTAGACCAGGACTATTACCTAAACTGAGCATATGACCAACGATAGGATAACAGCCTTCTGGCATAGGAATTTCTTTCACGTCTTTCGTGGCGCTGCTGCGAGCAATGATGGCACCACTCAGGTACTTACACGTGCCATAAAAAAGAATAGCGGTTACAAGAAGAGATGCGTAATACTTTTGATCTCTTTTAATATGGGACAAATAAGTAGCGATTCTTTCTACTTGCTGGTGGTTCATCTCGGTTATGAGAATATATATATATGTATATAAAACAAAAAAGTGGGAAGGTTTTCTGTTGATCAAAACTTTATGTCTTATGATAAATCAAACGAGTGGCGCAATATTTGCATATTACGTTGAGCTATTTTATGCAACAATAGCTAATAATCTAAAGTCTAAGAGAGGCTAGCACTCCTCGATTTTATCAATTGGCTTAGAGTTTTAATCCGACAATACACCTGTTAGTTTTTATAATTTAAACTTGCCCCTGTGGTGAGGATAGGTAGCTACCACTACACATCCAGAGCATGCAGCACTAACTTTTAGCGCCTTTTTGCTTTCTCCAAATCATAGTGCGTTCTTTGTCTTTCTTCTTTGATATTTCCACTTTACTACTTTTGTTATTAAATAGTTAAAGTGAGTCTTTATTTTGAATGTGTTGGGGCAGTGGCTAAACTATCTAGTGTGCATACACATCCCGTTTAATTGAATTAAACAATGATAAAAAACTATACTATGAAAGTGAAAGTAAAGAACAATGGAACACTCAGCGTTCAATATGCATAAAAAAAACTGTAACAAATACTTTATTTTTTTTTTTTTTAGTATCTATTGTAACGGTTGTTACGGCTATATCCACCCCGGTGATTGTTACCATTGTTGTTGTTATAATTGCTATTATAATTGTTATTATAATTGTTATTATAATTGTTATTATAATTGCTGTTATAATTGTTATTATAGTTGTTATTATAGTTGTTATTATAATTATTATTGTAATCATTATAACTATTGTTGTAGTGGTGATTATTTTGTTGATAATAGCCACTACCATTGCCATAATCACCTCCACGGTTATAACTTCGGTTGTTATAACGCTGGTTGTTACTAAAAGAGGAAAAAAGTTAATAAAGTACTTTTATAATCCAAGAAAAAACCTTACTGTTGTCTATACTCTTCAAGATGATTTACTTGGGGAGTCCAGCCACGGTTTTGTTGATATCGTTGTCTAGTATCGACCTTCTCAAACGTTGCAAGTTTCAAATCTTCATAATCCAAGGCTTGATTTAACTTGACCCCCTTCAACAATTGTGTTGTGAATTCAAATCCTTCAGGGAACGTCGGTAGCGAATACGTGACACTGATCGACTTATCATTGGCAATATCAGGCAAGTCAAAATCGGGTAAAGGACTACGCAATGTACTTCTAGGAATACACTCCACGTCTTTACCAATATTACCGGTCAAACCGTCCGTCAAGCGAGCATCTAGTTTCATTGTTTCATCGGTCGATCGTTTTGTGTATATAGAACTAATAAAATTGTATGCCTTATGGCTCTCACTAATGTATAATATGCTGGGTCCATTGCTGTTACGGTGAACTTCTTCGTCGTCTAATTGATCATAAACAGTATTCATGGCTTCAAGAAGACGGTTGGAATCAATAAACGGTAATTTCACCACACCTTGCCATTCCCATTTCTTGCCATCCATATCTACTTCAAATTCTGTAGGATAAAAGTCAATGATCGGCGAATCAGCTTCTGTCATAAGTTTATGGAAAGGTCTAGGAATATGCGATTTACTAAATAAACAAAAGCAGTTAGTATCGAGAAAGAAGCGTATCTATAAAACTCACCTAGCTGCAGGAAGTACACCCATTAATTGTTCAAAAGGTCTAAGAGGAGCATTCAAATCGAATTTGATGTCAAAAGAATCAATATTTACAAAATCAGATGCCATGGGAGCATAGTGGTAGGGGTAATACCATGACCAAGATACACAACCACGGTAATAGTATTTAAAAACCCAAACAAGGCCTTCGCAATAAGACTTAACAATACTAAAGAGTTGTCACAAATAAGTACTTTCTTTCGCTTTGTATCTAAATCAACTTACTGGCTAATCTCATCTCTATCCATTAAAGTCAAGTTGAATTTTGACTTGTAGTATCTTTCTTTCCATCCAGCTTCAAAAAGACTAATATATAGTGAAATGAGTAAATAATGAATTGGTTGGTTGAACATTAACGACTTACCGAACTTCATCTCCGGGGACTCTGTTGCGAGCTTCTTCTTCTTTTTGTTTCTTTTCATCAGCAACCCGTTTTAAGATGGCTTTTCCTTGAGCTTCAGCATCCTCATAACTACTATCCATGTCATCTTCCTGACTGTTATCATCTTCGTTTTCATCATCCACATTATCAGTTTCGTCAAGTTTTCTTTTAGTGCCCTTTGTCTCACTGTCATCAACTTGAGCTGTTTCAACTGGTGGTGCTTCACCTGATAATTGTGCTCGTAAAGCTGCAGCAGCATTGATATTTGCAAGACGGATTTGAGCTCTGTTGGCAACGATTTCTGCATTTGACATACCTGCGTTGGGGTCGTTTACAGGTGCTGCTGTCATATCGCCAAAATTAGGACCGTTGGGGTTAAACATCTTTGTCTCGCGAGCTCGTCTATCATTTTCCAATCTTCGTCTCTTTTGACCCTGAGCACGTCTTTCTTCAGCTATTTCAAACAATTTATTACTATTGTTCCTGCATTTAATATGAAAACGTACCTTGCTTTCTTTCTGTGAAGATTGTATCTTCCATTCTGCCTAATTCTGTAACAAGTACTTGGACGCGTTTCAAGTCAACGTCACCGTTATTTGTCATATATCCGCCCATCATAGGCATTACATTCTTCCATAGTAGACTCAACGTACTGATAGCGCCTTCTCTAATTTCGAGTGAAGGTAGGTGTGGCAAGAAATCGTTACCAACAAAGAAACACATAAACACCCAATCGTCAATAGCTCTTTCTAAATTCCAAGGGATGCCTGGAATATTGAATTTTAGTGCGTGTTCCAAATATTCTCTCAAGATATTGACATGTAAGAACACGTATGGTTTTGGAGGTGCTGTCTTTGCTTCTTCAGCCTTCATTGCTTCAAGAGCTTCGTCAGAGTATGGGCAGTTTTGGACACTATGACCTTGCTTTTTACACTTGAAACATGTGCCTTTGCCACCTTTATTTTCGAATACATCTTCACGCAATACTTTGAAATGAGGTTCGTGTGTACCAAGAGCCAACATGATTAAATCAGCATCTAAACCGTACATGACGTGTTTTGTGTTGGGATCATGTTCTGGTCGTAGGCGTTCGATACGAATGAATTCCATTACTTTATGCTCACCTTCACCGGGAACAGTGGCATCAGAAAGGATTACTTTGAGCTAAAAGAAGAGCTTTTAATTAGGGCACTTATTGATGGCTTTTATAGTACTTACATTCTTCCAAAGAGGGTCAGTATTTTGTTTAGCGGCAATATGATAACGTAAACAAGTCGCTAAATGGGCCATAAATGGTGTTCCTGGTGTAATACAGTTGGAATCAAAGTGATTTTTCTTTTCTGGTAGTTGATGTGCTTGTCCAATGGCTATTATATTAAAAAGTTAGCGGCTATAATTACAAAAACAGGGCTAATTATTAATGTATTTACCACTTAATTCGTTATAAACACGTTCAGCAGCTTCTTGTTCAATTTGAGCTAATTGAGAAGCACGGAAACGACGAGATCGTTGTTGATTCATCTTTGCTCGAGGAGCAACACCATCTAACAAAATAAGTTAGTAAAGTAAAAAGTAAGAAAGAAAAAGCAATCTATACCAATAGCCATATAAAGAAGCTTCCTAGGACGAACCATATCCACTAAACGATCCATATATTCAAAAATAGCAATCATCATATCGTCTTCTGTTGCTGGAGCAGGCTATAATAACAAACATGTTTAATCTCAACAAATGATTAGATTAGTTAAATTACCATACTTTGTTTTCAGGGTGACAACATGGATGAATAATACCATTCATATCTAAATAAAGATTGTCGTATTCTTCGCCATTAGGATTGGGTTTTGTTGTATCGACTGGTATAACAACACCGTTGATCGTCTTTGGATGTTCTTCCATAACTGTAGTCACAACCTTTGGGAACTTGTCCGATAACCATCTACATTGATCCAGCCATTAATTAACAAAAAACGATACAATAATCTATTTAGAAAATACCTGAAAAATGCTGGAACACCCATGATTAGAAAAAAAAAAAAGTTGAATCTATTTGAAAAAAGAAAAAAAAAAAAAAAAATAAGCTGTGATTTTTTAGCACTACTTTAAAATGTGAGACTGCCTAATAACCACTTTTCATGTTAATTCTTATTGGCTACTTAGTAACTGTATGCAGAAAAAAAAAACATGCCGCAGTCTAAGTGACGGGCTTTCAGAATGGTGCCTGCAGGTTAATGGGATGAAATGCTCCATAAATATTGCAAACACTTTCTTAGAGTTGCTAGTTTCTAGATATAGCGTACAAGACTCTTCAAAGTGATGTATGCGCTTGTCTTTCTGTCCTATCATTAGCGGTGTATCTTTTTGCCAGCGTATTCTTCAGCGTTCGGTTCATTTTCGTTCTCCAGTACACTTTAAATTATTTTCTAGGCAGCCTTCATCAATCAGAATACTTATACACACTATATTAAAGGAAAGTTGCTGTCGTTTAGATGAAAAAATGAAAGTCTTCAAATGTCTAAGAGACGCAAAGAGGGGCAAAATGAAAAGGCAATATAAATATCTTGAAAAGTTTTCAATAGCGCGAGAAATAGAAAAGACTGTTTTTATTGGCTTACAACCTTAACTTATTGACATGATTTATTAGTGAGGAGTTGTATATCAGGCCAAACAGCATTGACCAAACTTTGATACAAGCTTATTAAACTTATTGATTGGTATTAAAGGCTATATTTAACTTTATTGTGAGCATATAACTCTACTGGGTAGTGATAGACTCTGATATGTAAAGTACTAATGGGACGATTTCAACTCAAAGTAAGAAAGATACCTAATGTGTTTATGTCAACACTGATGATAAAAAAAAATTGTGTTTTAGCCGATGTGGTAGTTTACATATGTAGAATAACCACCACTCTATATTATAAAAGCACCATTGTCATAGTATTCAAGAGGAAAAAAAAAAAAAGTGCTCATCAAGCAAACGATGAAAACCTGAATTTCATTGGGTAAAAGTGGCCAACAAAAATGATGGCGAAATATCAAAAGATGTGTACCACCGCCTTTCATTGGTCAATCTACTTTTGGCTATTTTTCTTTACAAGATCCACTTAAAATCTAAAAAATTAACTTTTTCGAGATCTATAAAGCGTCTTTACAAAAGCCAGTAAGACAATACAAGTAATAACGCCCTGTAAATTTTCATAAATACGAAGAATATGTAAATTGAAATCAAAACTTGATCTGTTGTATAACCTTTCAATGTTTACAAAATTAATTGGGTCGAGATGGGCCAAGAAATCAAATGTCATTGGCTGCCAGACAAAATCTAATCTGTGATAAACAATTAGATATTTTTTTATGCTATCTTCAGCGTTCTTTTAAAAAAAAAAAAAAAAAACTACCATGCTTATATAAATGGCATACGCTCTTTTTAGTATCTGTTTTATTTTTACATTATTTCACTTTATAAAATTTTAAAAATGGTTGTTGCTACTAATCTTGGTTTCCCTTACGTTGGTGCTAAGCGTGAGCTTAAGAAGGCTGTCGAATCTTACTGGTCTGGTAAGACTAACGCTGACGAACTCAAGGTTGCCTACCAAAAGATCCAAGCCGACCACTGGAAATTACAAAAGGAACAAGGTATTGAACACATCCCCTCTGGTGAATATACTTTATACGATCGTGTTTTGGATACTGCTCAACAATTCGGTGTTGTTCCCACTCGTTACCAACACATCAAGGATCCTCTTCAACAATTCTTTGCTATGGGTCGTGGTATTCAAAAGCCTGCTACTGAAACTACCGAAAAGGTCGATGTTCCTGCTCAAGAAATGAAGAAGTGGTTCGATACCAACTATCACTTTATCGTTCCTGAATTTGAACCTGCTCAAGAATTCGTTCTCCAAAACCCTCGTGCTGTTGAACAATATAACGCTGCCAAGGCTCTCGGTATTGAAACTCGTCCTGTTATTGTTGGCCCTGTCACCTTCCTTCATCTCGGTAAGACTGCTAAAGGTTTCAATGAATTCGATACTTTGTCTCTTCTCCCTAAGCTTCTCCCTGTCTATGTTGAACTCTTGAAGCAACTTGAAGCCGCTGGTGCTCAATGGGTCCAAATTGACGAACCTGCTCTCATTCTCGACTTGCCTGCTTCTACCAAGGCTGCTTTCGAAGAAGCTTACAAGACCATCAAGGCCTCTACTTCTATCAAGGTTTTGGTTGCTGCTTACTTTGGTCGTGTTGAAGATAACGTTTCTGGTCTCCTTCCTCATGTTGACGGTATCCACCTCGATCTTGTCCGTGCTCCTCAAGAACTCGATGTTGTCTTGCCCAAGTTGAACGGTTCTCAAGTCTTGTCTCTTGGTCTCGTCGATGGTCGTAACATCTGGATCAACAACCTCGCCAAGTCTATTGAATTAGGTCAAAAGGCTGTCAATGCTCTCGGTAAGGATCGTGTCTTCATCGCTCCCTCTTGTTCTCTTGCCCACTCTCCTTTCTCTACTGTCTTTGAAAAGAAGATCCAACAAAAGAACCCTGAACTCTTCAGCTGGTTAGCTTTCTCTGTTGAAAAGGCCAAGGAAGTCGCTGTCATTGCTGCTGCTCTCAACAACGGTGCTGATTCTGTCAAGGAAGCCCTTGCTGCCAACGCTGCTGCCATTGAATCTCGTCGCACTTCTTCTCAAACCACCAACCCTGCTGTTCGTGACCGTGCTGCCAACATCCCTGCTCAAGACTGGAGACGTCCTTCTGAATTCTCTGTTCGTCGTGAAGCCCAAGTCGCCAAGCTCAACTTGCCTCTCTTCCCTACCACCACCATTGGTTCTTTCCCCCAAACCAAGGAAATTCGTGTTGCTCGTCAAAAGTTCACCAAGGGCGAACTCTCTGCTGCTGACTATGATGCTTTCATCAAGAGCGAAATGAAGAAGATGGTTGAATTCCAAGAAAAGGTTGGTTTGGATGTCTTTGTTCACGGTGAACCCGAACGTAATGACATGGTTGAACACTTTGGTCACCTCCTCCACGGTTATGATTTCACTGAAAACGGTTGGGTTGTCTCTTATGGTTCTCGTTGTGTCAAGCCTCCTGTCATCTTTGGTGATGTTGCTCGTCGTGGTCCCATGACTATTGATGAAACTGTCTATGCTCAATCTCTTACCAAGAAGCCCATGAAGGGTATGTTGACTGGTCCTGTCACTATGATGAAGTGGTCTTTTGTCCGTGATGATCTTCCTCTTTCTGAGGTCTGTGCTCAAATCGGTCTTGCTCTCCGTGATGAAGTTGTTGATCTTGAAGCTGCTGGTATCCCTTGTATCCAAGTTGATGAACCTGCTATTCGTGAAGGTCTCCCTATTCGTCGTGCTGATTGGGAAGCTTACCTCAAGTGGTCTGTTGGCTGTTTCCGTCTCTCTACTGCTGGTGTTCGTAACGAAACTCAAATCCACTCTCACATGTGTTACTCTGATTTCAATGATATCTTTGATGCTATTGCTGATATGGATGCTGATGTCCTCACCATTGAAAACTCCAAGTCTGATGAAAAGCTTCTCAAGATTTTTGAAACCAAGAACTATCCGTAAGTATTTTATAATTTGGGTTTTATGATTGTGCGGTTTATTGATTTTATGTGTTTGTTTAGTAATGAACTTGGTCCTGGTGTTTATGATATTCACTCTCCCCGTGTTCCCTCTTCTGATGAAATGAAGCAAAAGGCTGATGACTTGCTCAAATACCTCAAGCCCGAATTATTATGGATTAACCCCGATTGTGGTTTGAAGACTAGAGGTTGGGCCGAAACCGAAGCTGCTCTTGTCAACATGGTTGCTGTTGCTCGTCAACTCAGAGAACAATACAAGGCTTAAATCATACAACACTTTAGAATTCAACAAAAAGCTCAACCTTTTCTTACAAATTAAAAAAAAAAAATAGATACTTCTTAATATATATCACCTTTGTATAAAGTTCAACACTGTATAATAGTTCAATTTTTGTTATAAATAAATTTAATAATATTGCTTTAAATACCTTATTTCAATTCTTCTCTTTATACACAACCTAAACTACTCTTTAGTTTATTAAAGCCTCCGTAGCTATCTACACCTTTTATTTATAATAAGAATAAGCAACAATATTATGGTGACTGATTTAAAGTCATATTAGTCTTTTGTTGAAACCAATTGTAATTTTGAGAGAAGATATATGACAAACCTCTTTGCTTTTGCCTCATTGACAAATATTGTGTTATATACGTTGAGCTTAATTATACATTACAGCATCGTTTTCTTGGATATCAAGTTGACTTTGCTTCGGTTTGCATTGCCCTCAAATAGAGAATAAAGGTTGTATGCCAATGTTACATGCCTTGTGTGTCTTAATTTAAAGTCGTTAGTTATCCGGTAGTATAGGTCCCTGAAGGACTAGAGCAAGACTGCCTCAATACTATCCCATAGTAATTAAGAAAGGTCTATATGTGCCTCTAAGAAAAACACACGCATAAACGATCACAAAAAACAAGCCTAAAAAAGATATTTATAGTGTGTAAAAAGTAATGTACAAGTGCTATGGCAAAATGCATCGTTATGGTTGTCAAAAGCGAGACGAACTTATTCTCAAGATGGGTTATGTTAAATTACGCTAAATAAAGAGTATTTTTGAGCCGAGACATAGAGTTATGTCACAGCGACTTTTTTGTGAAAAGTTGTTTTCTTATACATAATATCTATTGACAGTTGAAAAAAAAAAAAAAAATCCTGAGTTTAAATTGTATAGAGGAGGATGGAAGGAAAACAAAAAAAAAAAAAATCTTCGGCAGTGATCACCAAAAGCAAGTGGATGGAAACTCAGATTCCTTCTCTTCCTTTACATACTCCTACCCGACATGGTCAAGTTCATCAAGGCTGGTAAAGTATGTATCAAAAGCCAAGTTTTACGAGACATAATGGATAGATGATGGATATATACTAATGGATGGATTATTTTCAATTCATATGAATATTGGCCATTTGTGGCTCGACACTATGACAGTTAAAGCGAATTAATTCAATTACTCATAATCATCTATCCATTATTGACTTCCAATAACATTATGAAAGTTCGAATTCTAACCTTTACCCTTTAATTCAGGTTGTTGTCATTTTGCAAGGTCGTTACGCCGGTAAGAAGGCTGTCGTTGTTCGTAGTAAGTAATGCGTTCCAATGAAGCAAGTAGAGTGGGAATAGGCATACAAGCTTTTTTCTTCTCTAATAGCTGCTCTCAACAACTACTATTCAGGTACTAATTCTTTTTAACAATTAGACCACGATGAAGGTACCAAAGACAGACCTTATGGTTATGCCGTTGTTGCCGGTATTGAACGCACCCCTCTTAAGGTCACCAAGGCTATGGGTAAGAAGAAGACTGCCAAGCGTTCCAAGGTTAAGCCTTTCGTCAAGATTGTCAACTATAACCACATGATGCCTACTCGGTAAGGCTGCTTTTTTTTTTTGTATACCAGGTACAAGTATTTATTTGACATTGTTATATCTAGTTATGGTTTGGAATTAGAACAAATCAAGGGCACTGTCTCTGCTGAAACTTTCAAGGAACCCTCTCAACGCGAAGAATCCAAGAAGGTCATCAAGAAGCTCTTTGAAGAACGTTACCAAACCGGTAAGAACAAATGGTTCTTCAGCAAGCTCAGATTCTAAATCAACTGGATATGATCTTAACGATATTTTCTTTCATGCTTTTTTTTTTAAAAAAATAAAAAGAAAAGGATAAATCAAAATTTAGTGTGTCGTTTGACTTGTTTTAAATAATGCAACAAAGGGTACTTGTTCCCCTCATCACAGCCTTTCATTTGAGTATTATTATGTAATAGTTGTAGCAAGCGAACCTGCATGAACGGCCGTTGGAGGAAATAACTTCCCGGCTCGAAACCCCTCGTATGCGTCGGAAATGTCCGATGCTGGGATTTTTCCTTGCCAAGTTACTATATGTTGCTATGATACATGAAACCGTAGAACCTTCTCTTTCCCTGCAACTTTGTACGTATACAAAAAAGGCATCCATCAAAAACAAACAAACAAACAGGGTCTAATACACATGCACAAAATAGATAAAAGCAGCTAATCACGATGTCCCGTGTTCCTACCGGTAATACATTCACAAAAAATTAAGAATGTCAAAACAGCCCATTAATGTCATTCCATAGTTCTCAACGCTACCGAAGAAGACATTCAACTCATGTTGTCTGCTCAATGTCACATTGGTACCAAGAATGCCAATGTCCGCATGACTCCTTACATCTACAAGCGTCGTGCCGATGGTAAATACAGCAATAATTTCAATTGACAACAAATTATTTATAGAAACAATAATTTAGGCATCAACTTGATCAACATTGGTAAGACTTGGGAAAAGCTTATCCTTGCTGCCCGTATCATTGCTTCCATTGAGAACGTGAGTGTAATGATATAGAATGAGGAACTAGAGTACTGATAATTGTTTTTTAGCCTCAAGATATCGTTGTTGTCTCTGCTCGTCCTTACGGTCACCGTGCTGCCCTTAAGTTCGCCAGATACATTGGTTGTGAAGCTATTGTTGGTCGTTACACTCCCGGTACCATGACCAATTACATCACCCGTGCTTTCCGTGAACCTCGTTTGGTTATCACCACTGATCCTCGTTCTGATTTCCAAGCTATCCTCGAAGCTTCTTATGTCAACGTTCCTGTCATCTCTCTTGCTGACACCGATGCTTCCCTCAAGTTTGTTGATGTTGCTATCCCCACCAACAACAAGGGTAAGCACGCCATTGGTTTGATCTACTGGCTCTTGGCTCGTGCCGTCCTCCGTCTCCGTGGTTCTTTGGAATACAACGCTGCCTGGGACGTCATGGTCGATATGTTCTTCTACCGTGATCCTGAGGAAGTTGAACGTGAAGAAGCCGAAGTTGAAACTGAATACGTCGCCGAAGAAGTTTCTGCTGAATGGGCCGTTGAAGGTGAAGCTGCTGAAGGTGTTGCCGGTATTGCCGCTGCTGCCGAATGGAACGCCTCTGCCTCTGCTGACTGGGCCGAAGACACCGAAGCCCCCGCTACCTCTTCTTGGGAAGCTTAAATAGCTGAACATCATTTTTCCTCATAAAATATAGAGAATAAAGGGACTAAATCTCATATTTGAGACAAATATCACATCTAAAGTGACCAAAGAAATGTGCATTTCATTTGTAGTATTGTAAAGTTAATAAGGATGGCAATGTTAGGTTTGTCTGATGAAACTTCAAGAAACATAGTTATTATGTATATATGCACAATAATAATAGGGCACACTTCGCGTAAATACCGCAATCTTTTGTACAAATGATGAAAACAGCTGATGCAGCTTTAGTATACTAAATTAAGGCCGTTTCAAACAGCAGTATAACAATATTCAAACATTACAACAGTTAAGGAAAATGATAAAAACATGATCACTTTTTTATATGACAAATAATGTATATTACAAAGCAATTATTTCATTGAGACTAACTTAACATCAAAAACAAGAGTGGCGTTCTTTGGGATATCTGGGGGAGCACCACGCTTACCATATGCCAATGGGGCAGGAATAGTCAACTTGCGTTCACCACCAACCTTCATACCAGCAACACCAATATCCCAACCCTTAATAACTTCACCGCGTCCAAGAAGGAATGAGAAAGGCTTACCGGAAACGTTCTTGTCGAAAACCTTGCCAGTTGTGAGTTTACCGATATAACGCATACCAACTCTTTGGCCAGCTCTGCAGGAAGCACCTTCACCAGTCTTGATATCTTCAATGATGAGACCGTTGGGAAGCTTTGTGACCTTCTTCTTAGGCTCTTCCTTCTTCTTAGGCTCTTCCTTTTTCTTGGGTTCCTCCTTCTTCTTGGGTTCTTCTTTCTTGGCTTCAACCTTCTTGGGCTCTTCTTTTTTGGGTTCCTCCTTCTTCTTAGGTTGTTCCTTCTTGGGCTCTTGCTTCTTAGCTTCGGGCTTTTGCTTCTTAGCAGGTTGTTCCTTGGCGGAAGTTTCAGCAGCGCGCTTCTTGCCAACTGGCTTGGCTTCTTCTTCTTCCTCTTCTTCGTCTTCATCGTCTTCAACCTCTTCAGCAGAGATGATTTCTTCATCGCTGTTGATTTCATCGCTGGATTCACCTTCTTGATTCAATAAGGCACGGATTTCTTCGGGATCAGCACCAGGAGGGAGATTCTTCAAGAATTCTTCAGCATCGAATTCTTCACCAGAGGAATATTCTTCACCGGATTCAACTTCTTCTTCTTCTTCATCGTCGTTGAAGACGTAGTTACCAGTCAAGTGAACAGTGTTGTTACCCTTAACGGCGAAAGTAATTTCTTCACCTTCGACAAAAGTGACATCTAAAGTTTGTTGTTCGATCTAGTAGATTGTGAGTGAATCCGTATCTATAAAACGGCTGGTCTATTTTATATTACCTTGTTAGGGATCAATGTACAGAGAGTGTACTCCTTCTTGTCAACATTGACAGTGACACAAGTACGCTTATTATCCTTGACTTCTTCAGTAAGAGAAGCCTAAATAAGTGTTAGATCTAAACAAAAACAAAAAAAAAGAGGTATTGTCTTATTACCATGGTGAGGCGAAAAGGAGCAGACACAATTTGACTATAAGTCTTTTCAGGATGACAAGCTAAACCCCAGAAACCTTGAACACTCATTATTATTTAAAGAGAATAAAGAAAAAAAAAAAAAAAAAAAGAGCGTTGAACAAAGCCACAAATTTTCTTTGTTGACAAGGAGAAATTTTGACCATTATTGGCCAATAATCAAAGCAGCAAGCATTATTTTATTGTTTTTATTTCTAAAGAGTATCTACATTATTATCTAATTAGGCTTTCTACCATAAGCCCACTGAACATTAAAGAATGTTTGATATTCTACACATTCATTGAATGCGCTGTCTACATAGGTATCGAAGGTTGCTTTATTGTATTCGCCTTTAAAGTCCAAATAACTGTACAGGGATGGGCCCAGGTGCTCCATTACAGCAAGTATATCCTAAATAATAATTCAATTTGTCATCCTATGAATAAAAGAGTGGCTTACCTCGTAGACCATTTTGCCTACATAGCCTCCCCAGCATACCGGTACCGAACCATAATCGGTTTTAACGTCCACCAAGCCATATTCTATCATTTTTTTCTCCAATGCTTTCCCTTGTAAGACATCCCCTAAATTATCATTCAAGTACAGGCGAACTATTTATGAATCAGCAAAAGAAAGACAATTTAATGTAAAAATATTTTTACGTGCAGCAAATAGTTTTCCAAATAAGGGGCCTACTCTTTTAGGTGTTGAGTCGGGTTCAACAAGCTCAATCCAGCCATTTGGTTTAGTTACACGTAAAAGTTCGTTAAACATCCAAGGTATTTTGTCTACTGGGTATATCCAATGCATCATTCTTTGATGTACGTAATCAAAAGCTTCGTCGTCGTAACAAAAGCCATCTAAAAGGTCGTGTTGTTTTAATATGCAATTCTTGGGTATATGTTCTACAGCATCGTCATGTGTTTCAATAATGTCAAAGCCATGAAATGTACATTCGGGAAAGTCATTAGCGACATCAATTAGCCAATTTGGCTGGGCACCACAACCAATATCAAGCGCAGTTGAGTTGGGTTGCTTTAGAATATCTTCAATAGGTGCAAAATAACTGACTTGAAACACATGTTTAAACATGAAATGCTCTCCACGTTGCCTATTCACTTCAACTTCATCACTAGGAAAGCATTCAAGTCCAAATTTCGGTTTACTTGCTGAAATGGTTGAGCTGTCATGAATGTAAGTCTCCGAGACTTTCAACTGAGAAGAGAAACTTTTTGTTGCTTTATGATCATTTTTCTTTGCAGATATTTGATTGCCCATATTTAAGCGGACAAATACATACACTCACAAACACAAAAAAGAAGAAGAAGAAAAAGTATTAATAATAGTGAAAATACCCTGATGGGCTCTCTGTTTAGTAATTTTTTTTTCTTGTTGTACAAAGAAGTTATAGAGTTGTCCAACCACCAACATCGTGGTTTGCTTCAATTTGTCTAGCTACATAAATTGGAATATTGTGTTGAAGCCACAGTTTTCTTATTTCAGAGTATCTCTTTGCGTTCAAGTATTGTGGTTTTCCATGTCTAAAGCAAAAGAAGATTAATGTCTGCAGCAAAATTTGCTCAAGAAAGTATTATTACCTTAATCCTTGATCCACCTCACCATGAGAATCCAAGTAGGGCGTATTCATAAACCAGCCATTACCATTATGCAATAATATCAAAGAACATTTCTTAATAGATAAAAATACACCAACTTCACCTCCACACCTATTGTCTCAAGTTAATATCACAGAAAAAACTATTAATTAATAAGCAGCTTACTCTAATGTGTGAAGATTACACTCGCCCTCTTCGTCCTCTGCACAACAGAAACTTTGAAAACATACCAAGGTGCCACAGAACAAACACAATGCAGGATCACTAGGAACTGTGCCACATTTTTGACAAACACGTTTCATACTTTCATCAAATAAGCGATCGAGTTGTTTAGGTAATGCTACTAAATAGATAGGCGTGGGTAAATTCAATGATATATTGATGAGACGGTTGGCTGAAATGAACGACGATATGCCTTCTTGAATCTGAATACGGCGCTCAGATTCTCTTACATGTTGCGAACACCAATGAGATAACAATGTTTCAGTAATAGCTGTTGGTTGTAGAATCTCTGCAAATGTTGGCAACTTCAAAATATTCAAAAGTCTATCCAATTCATCTTGTGAGTATTCCATATTCGTAGGTGGAACAATCAGCCCAAATCGAATGATAAGCAATATCAGTGTACGACGTAAAAATGGCAAAGCAAAGAACTTCAGCAGAGTACAAAACGCGGCATCGCTATTAAACTTTTGGAATGTTCTTTGTGCTTCATCGGGTGTAAATCGAAGCTTGTTCATCAGTGAGAAAGCAAACGCCTTAGCTGCATTGATATCTTGGGAGGGTTCGCTAGGTGTAGGTGCATGAGGTTCTTCTTCCATGTTGCGTGTGAGGCGATCTTGCAATAAACCCGCAGCCGTCTTTGCAAACTCGGCTAATAATAGTGTACGGATAAATGGGAAGATATCAGCGTCTGTCATGGGAACTAAATGAAGTGACAATTCTGTCAAAATCATAAATGGATCATCTTCGAGAATCGGTGCATTTTCATACAACATTAGCTTATGTGATCCTGCTGGCAAGTTCGCCACTTCATCGACAGTGATTCCAAATATTTGTCGCATACGACCAAGAGCAAACATACTAACACGAGCCATAGATATACTTGTAGGTGACGACTTGACCTCTCCAACCCAAGGACACATGATGGTCGTGTATGCCATGACTGTATCACTTAAGATGCGAAGCAAAGTTTGTGCCTGTGAAGGTATCTGATCAAATAGGGTATTTTTTGCAATAGGATCATTTGACATGTTTTGACTAGAGCCTCTGGAAGCAATTTCGACACCTGCGATTGTATAGCCCATAACGCCCCATAACATATCAACATACTCAGCTGCGGTAGACATTTCACGTTCGTTATCATCTGTGCAAATCTCTTGATAAATAATTCCCAATACATCCAGCAAATTCTGATAGGACTTTTTAATAAAAGGTGCGTATCCCATAGCCTTACTATTGACGACATCATTTTCAAAAGGTCCTAACTGACCATTAGGGGGTATATGGCTCTCCGATATGGTTTCCATGAGTGCAGCTTCTGCCTCTCTATTCTCTGCCTCGTTATCAGCTTCTATATTTTGTGGCGCCAGTTCTGTATTTTCCAAGTTTTCTAGTGGCGCATTGATAGGGAACCTAGTGGGGAAACCTACAGTAGCCCATTCACGCAAAGCTGGATTGTTTGTACCAGGCATAGGTGCAGCATTAGTCACAGAACCAGCAAGTGTGGCAAAATTAGGCAATCGCTGCTTCATCACTTCCTTGATGCGGCTTGACTCTTTACCTGAATGCTGAGCATGGCGAGCAGCACCAATGATCGATTGCTTCAATTTATTTGTGATTTGGCTTATATCAGAGTCATAAAACTCTGCAAAGTTTTGCTCGGTATTTTTAGCAAGAACACCAGGATAGCTTTCTTTTTTGCCCTTCCAAAAGACTGGCAGCAAAGTGTTACCAAGGGATTTACACAGAGGACACATGAATTCTTTACGAGAACGATTCTCAGGATGGTTTCGAGTCAACTGAGTAGAATGCTTAGAGTCAATAGACGTACAATAAACTTCAAAGCACTTAATATGCATAAAGTGGCCACAGGAAGACGCGTATAATCCTGTTTTGTGTAAATGAGCGGGGAACCCAGAAACTTCTGATGCATCGTCAGGCAAGCACTGCTTATCTTGCCATTCTACATCCAAATTAGGTCCCATACGGTACATGTCATTGAAAAAACTAGGATCGTCCAAAGGTGTTTCACGCATAATGTTGGATGTTTGGATTAATCCCAGTAAACCATATGGCAAAGAACGCTCATTAGCATCCTCTTGACAGACAATACATGTGCCTGTTGGATAAGCGCAAAATTGGTGTGTAGTTCCTGAGCCGGAACTCTCGTCATCATTGCCATCTACATTTTCTGTTGCATCAACAAAATTCTCGTCTTCCTCCTCATCGTATAAAAATTCGTTCTTCTCCATAAACTGAGACTGTGCTTGAGCAAACTGAGCCATGATCTTCTTTTGACGCTCTTTAGCAGCTAATTTTTTCTTCTCAAGTTCAGACATTTCGGTTGGTTCATGTTTTTCAGAGCTTTCTTTCAATTGAGCAGCATACTTTTGTCTCCACGCCTCCAGTTGAGCTCTTGTGTTGTCAACGCCCTTATTGGCTAATTGTTCAAATATGTAGTCAAGACGAGCTTTAATTTCAGTGTATTTTTCGTCTGCATACAATGTAGCTAAAATGTCAAATAATGACATGGTGCGCTTTTGTGTTTCTTGTCCTTCAACAGATAATTCCATTGTGAATTTCAAAGAGCATACATAATCATAGAACTTGCCTTGTCCATAATTAGAAACGTCTTCTGAGTTTTCATCCGTCAACGCCAATAGCACGAGATACAAGGTTTGATCCAAAATAGTATCACTCTTGTGATTCTCGCCAGTGTATATGTTCCACAATGCAAACGCCAACATTTGCACAAAAGCTGTAGACTGCAAGAAGGAGCACAAATGCTTAAAAGGACCAGGAGCAATAGGGGCTTTTTTGGGTAAAATAAAAAAGTCTTCTTCTTTTTTGTCAGGATTGGTCTTCTTCCATCTATTGCGCAAGACAGACTCTGCTTCTTCTCGGTTGTTACGACTAAAGTGCCAGAAATACGTATCTATTTCAGAAAAGAATTCTTCCTTAAGCTCGTATGATCCGTGATCATTCACACCCTCAGGGCTCTTGAAGTTAGTTACAGATGACAAGATACGGTCAAACTCAGGATGCTCCGTAATGCGCTCAGGAATACGCTTTGTAATTTCAGAATAAGCGGAAGATCCGAGGCATAGATTGTGAATAATTTCACGGCGAATTTTATCCAAAAGAGACATTCCTGAAATATTAGCTCTTTCACAGGCAATCACAATGAGGAGATTTAAAATTTCTTCTACCATAAATACAGTTTGTGAAGCGTCGTACGTTTCATGTACTTTTTTGCCCAAAAACCACGACACAAGATCAAATCGGTCCAGAAGTGTAGCCAAGAAATGGTTTGGAGGAATGGTGACAAAACCCAATTGCAATAAAAATACATCAGCGTCATATGTGTTTTCACGCAATGAAATATCACGGTAATGATGGGCCTATGTTACAAAAGTTGGTTTCTGTTTACTGGTTTTTCTGTATAATAAAATGTACCTGACTTCGAATTCCAAAACCGTTTCTGACCCAAACACCGGCTCTGATTTGCGACGAGAATACAATTGTACGCACCGGGAAGTCGAGAATGGACAATAGTAAGCTGGTGGAAGAGCTGTTGGTATCGTTAAACATGCAAATAGCATTTTTAAATCCACCTTCCCATCCATTTTGAAGTAAGACATCGTCATTGAGCAAGTAGGCGTACTCCAACAAGCCCGCTAATAACCAATGTAATGGGTGATGGAAGGATACAGGTTGTGAAGCTACACTGTATTGAATTACCTCAAAAGGCTCCGTGTAGTTAAGGTCGACTATGTGAAATGTCTGCGATAATGCGCCATAGATTTTCTGAGGTGGGGTTGTTCCAGAGGTAGCAGCTAATCGTTTAGCTTGATCAAGTGCTTGCTCTGCTTCATCCACTTGGCCCCAATCCATGATAGCTTTCAATACTCGGTTTAAGGCTTTGACAATAGTTGCGGCAGAATTCACTTTATCTTCAGACGAGCTGGAGGGCAGAAGGGCAAAACAGTCTGAAAATTGGCGGCAACACTTGGCAATTTGAAGTGTTACGTTGAAGGCATTAACCCAAATTTCTGACTCGTATTCAACATGAGCGTCTTTCTGACAAATTTGAGCATTCATACATTGAAATAGGCTGATCAAATCGAGGTATTGTCGAATGTAAAGAGGGTTTTGAGCAAGCACGCATTTAATCATATCAACATTCATGATGTATCGCAAATCGTGGAAAGCATTGAAGTAACGTCTTGTTCTAAAGGCTCGAGATTCACAGTTGATACGTGTTGGTAATCGAGAACGTTCTGATGGAAGTAATAGATAAAGGCGATCTGTTAGGAAAAATGCAGTCAATGTGGAACAAATAAGACCAAAGAAATAATAATTATGAACAAGAAGGTCAGATACAGTTGGAACAGTCAAAAGTTGTACAGAAAACAAGATGATAGAATTTTCGGGTTCACGGTCACGAAGCAAGAATGATTCAGCAAGTCTTGCGTAGTTACGAGCAAGTCTTTTACCTAAAATCTTCTTGTATTTAGGGTTGGATGCAAGTGAAGCAATATATAATTCACGCAGAGAAATCCTGACTTCTTTCCATAACTTTAGGTCGTACAGCATAAAATAATCTAGACGTAATTTATCTTCGAATTCTCGTTGAATATTCTTAGCTAATGTAGCTGTTTCTTTAGTATCGACCGTAGTAGGCTTCTTGTTGTGAGCATTAGAGTTGCGTGAACGGGTTGTTAGAGATTCCCCAAATTCAATTTCTGTATTTCTTAGTCGGTTATATTCATTGACCATAGCTGCTGGATCCCAATCAATACTTGCAATGTCACATTGGCTGCGATAAATGAGTGGACTTGAGCATGATTCTGGACTATCTGCCTTACTTGCTGAATGCACATCTGAGTCTGGTTCAAACATTTCGACGTCTTCTGCATTATCTGAGTTTGTCATTGCCATATCATCTTTCATATCGCCGTCATCATCTTCGCCATCCTCATTTTCAAACTTGTTTGCACTGACGCCGGTTGTCAACAAGGCTAATGGTAAACGCAACTCCCAACTAGCACATAACTCTTCACATACAATATTACGAATGATAGAATCCCCATCTGCAATACCACCAAAGAAACGTTTTCGACCATTTACAATTTCATTCAACCAGTCAACCAATAATCCACATACTTGTTCTCTAAATGTCTCTTTTGCGGGGCGAATGGTGACGCCAAGGTTGATAGCAGATAATGGAGCAGCAATTTGACGAAGCTTTGATATATCTTTATCAACTGCAATAATTTCTCTACCGTGGACATGAATGACATCCACTATTTGTTTGGCTTTTTCTAAATCCCAGCCTGTTGCTGTGACAATTGATTCCAGTACATGAGAGAAAGCGTGTGCCTCATCATTCCAAGCAATACAAGCATATAACTCGCCGTTTTCTTCTTTGCTATCCACATTTGAAGATGAAGTGACGCCCTTGGAGTTGTGTGCTGAAATGTCGCTATTTTCTTTGTCCATGTCTACATCCTCTTCCAAATTATTGAACGATTCCATTTGAGCATCTCCTAATTGTGATGGAATGCCCATACGACTCAAGGTGTTGCGTTGTTCCTCATTTTCTCTAATTAAATCTTCAGTTGATGAGTTTAATGCCACTTCATCGGGTGCTAGGGCAAATGTATCCAGCAAGAAGTTTAACACTGATACTACGGATTTTCGAATGGCATCAATGAGATTAGGATCGACTGAAGAACTATCTGACGAAGTGGAATCTATGTTTGATTCTAGAGTGTGAACTTTGCATTTAAGCGGTACTTTCCAAGCTTCAGCATCGCCACAATCACAACAGCCACCCGATCCAGGGCTAACAGAAAAGATAATGTCATGACCGTCATGATCTGTTGCGCGAAAGCATCGTGAACAAAACACACATGTATCATCTAGACCACAATTTCTTTAAAAAGGTGAGTATTTTAGCAACTACTTGTAGTAAATATTAAGTCGTGTACCTGCATCTATATACTGGTTCACCTTTACGAAAGACATGACCACATTGTCGACCTTTTTGACTGGACAAATCTTGATTAGGTAAAACTGCATTGGCATGCCAAGATTTAGGATCAACTACCATATTTCTTTCTTTCCCATCGTGTTGTCTGGACTGGAATAATAAAGATTCTTGCAAGTCCTCTTTTGAAGAAAAGAAATATTTGTTCATTATAGCATCGTCGTTCATCCATAATGAAAGATAGCAACGTAATAAGATGTCCTGTTTTGTAGTTTCATTGAATTCACAATTATAGAGAAGAGGTGTTTGCCATAAAAAATCAGAGAGATTGTTGTCAGATGTCATTTTATGCACTGATGTTGAAGAAGAACTATCTAAAGTCATAATCAACTCTTTTTTTCTTTGGCGTCAAGAAAGATAAACTTTTTTATAAGAAATATATAAAAAAAAAAAAAAAAAACGTTGACTAAAACAAGAAAAATAAAAATAATGTCTATCATGCTGTTCATGAAAACTATTGACGCTACGTGTTTCGTCATCCCTGAGTTTTAACAGTACAAAGTTTTATTATAAAATGTTTTTTTCTCTGCAATGAAAGATCTAGCAAACAGATTGAAATTTAGATTAATAATACAGGAAAAGTGTTGTAACCGCAGCCTTCAGAATTGACTACCGGATACTTTGACATTGAAGAGTAATAAGAATCAAAGGCTTTTTTTTTTTTTACATTGCTTTAATACCATGCGTACACTGCTGTTACGCTCCACTATCTTGGTCAGCAAGTGAGAAACGTTAGTAATAGTCATAGAATATTTTTGATTGCCTAATATAACTTTAAGAGCCTAATACGCAGGAGGGCTTGTTGGCCAGTACAATCCTCATAGCAGTGCTGTGAGACTTCTACTAAGCATTTAAATCACATATAGGTGAATTTTTTTTCTGCTTGTGGAATTTTTCTTTTTCTCTTATAGTCTATTCTACATGAGTAAATTAATACATTACGCTTTTGATGCCATTTTGATCACTACAGTATTGGCAGGGATCAAGCGCTCTACAGGCCTAAAGTAAAGTGTAAACACTCAGACTAGAATAAAAACAATTATTTGTATACTAACTCTGCTTCACTTGGATTCAGACCAGCAACAGCGCTTATTCCTAGTGAGACGATTCGAGATTACGTTGATAAATATTTTGAGTTGGGCGAATGGATACTTGACAAGAGCACAGATATTCTAAATAACTCGACGTACTTTACGAGAGACAACACTAAAAAACAGTAAAGCAGATATTCTTACCTTCATGCATTGCAAGAAATATCTAAATAATAAAAATATGTATAATTGTATCATTATCTATATACTCAAGAGTATAAGCACGTACTAATACATGATCACTTGAATAATCAATTCATTCTGACTGCAGTGCTCAAGAAAATACATACTGCGTAAAAAGACATTTGTCAACAAATTTATTTTTATGAAAATGCGTATACAAAGGGAATTTAAAGCACGTTTTTTACCTCAACTTCGAAACTGCCATCAGAGAGGTTCGTAAAGTCTACATCAGTTAATAATTTAACAACACTGTCAGCACCTGCTTCTTTTAATTGGGCTAGACCATGAGTAGTCAAACAGGCAACAACTTTAGCTCCAGCATCATGAGCAGCCTTCACACCTGAAGGCGCATCTTCAAAAACGAGTACTTCTTCTGGTTGAAGGCCTAATTCTCGGATAGCGCGAGTGTAGCATTCAGGGTTAGGTTTTCCTTGAGAAACCTAAATAAAATACGCCAAATGATTACATAACCTAGCATTGTGATGATATACGTACCATGTCACCACAAATGAACACTTTAGGAGCTGGTATTTCGCATTGCTCTAATCTTTTTCTTGCCATGTATTCATTGCCGCCTGTACAAATGGCCCATTTATCGTGAGGTATCTTTTGTAATAATGTCGAAATACCTGGTAGTACGGTCAAGCCATCCGTCTCTTCTGCCAATTGTCTTTCAAATTCGGCGGCATGTTCTGGTGTGGCTTTATGTGGCGTCCATTTAGCCATAGTCTCAATCGTTCGTACGCCATGCGAGGTTGCAAGTATCTATTAATTGCGTGTCAATGATTTAAACCACCCAATGAACTCACACTGCTTTACCTTGTCACCGTCTAATCCATTGTCTAAAGCAAACTGATGCCAAAATCGTTCAACGAGTGGGATTGTGTCAATTAATGTACCATCAAGATCAAAAACAAAAGCCTTGATTCTATAATATGCTGTAGGAGGTGTCATTGGTTTATTTTCAATAGAAGAAAGAAAAAGAAATGCGAGCAAAAAGACAGTTGCATTATTATTATTTTATAAAAACTCAGCTAACAAAAAAAAGGCGTGATGTTTCTGAATCTGGCATTAGTGGTCGTCTTCAGTTGGGCCAGGACAATTGGTGTCCAAGTCTTCCTTGTCATTATACTTTGCAGAACACCAAAAACAGTATAAATGCTCTGTTCGAAGATATCCTGTCACTTTATCTAACTTTTCCGCGTTTGATAACTTTTTCAATTCTTCAACTTCTGTTTCAGGGTATAACGCTTCTTTTTTTTCCGCTTCATCCAGTAGTGCTTTTATCTCTTCTTCGTCACTACCTTCCTCTAACTTCAAAGGTTTACAAATCCACAAGATGTTTGATATTATTTCTTTCTCTGCGTCCATTTTTTCGCATATAGATACTGCAGCCGTTAAATATCGAATGTATTGGTTATCTTTTGCACGTTGAGCCATCATGTTTCGATATTCTTGTGGGTCCATTTCGTTGCGTTTTTTAAGTTCACGCTCTAACTCGCGTTCTTCGTCTTGTTCGTGTGCGCGTTTCATGCCAATACCCATACGATCTTTCTTCAAGTCCACTTGAATAGGCTCCTTAATTCCGCCTTTTCCCAAGCCAGAACCTTGTTTGAACCCCATTTTCATGAGCATTTTCATACCTTTATTTTCCGATTGAGCGACTGATTGATTGAGGCCCTTTTCAAGTTGTTCAGCCTCTAATTGAGCTCGAGATTTAATCTGAGAGTTTTTTTCATGTTCACGTAACTGACGTTTTCGACGCTCTGAGTATGTCTCCTGTCTTTTTGTTTCGAATTGTTCAGCATCCTCAAGGAATTTGAGGGACATGTAATCGTCTTCTTCTTCGCTCATTGGAAACGAGTAAAAAGAAAAAATTTAACTAATTTTTTTTGGCAGGTTCATTTTTGTTCTGTATACCATTAAATGTTGAGTGTCTAATAGATAGTTCCATTCATGATAGCCCTTTCCATATAAGAAAAAATAGAGTTTTATGATCTAAACACTGTGCTACTATTGTAGCTCTTGTCTATGTAACACTGTAGCGTTGCTCCGTTTCAGAACTGATTGTACATGCCTTCTTTTTGCGTCCAAACAAGATAAACTTTCAAGGCAATCGCTCTGCTGATTGACTCCAAACTTCTGACTATTATTTATCAGCCATATTACTGTAAGAGATATATTGCCATATTCAATTAGACTTTCGAATCATATAGCTTTAGCACAACTAGATAAATGGAAAGAGTGTATTTACAAGTCAAAAAGTCACTATTGCTTCTACATAACTCCCATTAGCAGTTAGTAACCAGGCTTCTTTTTTTATTGCCGATGCTAACACAACGAAAAGGACGATGTCATAATACTAATATGTCACAGTCAAAACTTTAGTACGTTTCGATCAATTCAGCAAATGTATCAGTATGTAGATAAAAACACGTTTACAAACACTTTCACTTTTCTTGGGTTTGTAAAAAGAATTGATTCCTATAAAAGTAAATCTGCCAGAATTTAACCTTTTGATGCATGAAAAAAAAAAAAGAAAGCTGTTGTAAAATTTCGTCATGATCAGGCTCTAAATTTTCCTTAACGAAGGAAATATATTTAGAAGGACGAAATGATGATTTTGAGATTTTATTATGACAATGGTTAAAAAAAAAAAAAAGATGGTATGAATTTCAAGTTAATATTCTGCTATTAGATCTAACCAGGGATCATCAGGATCTTGTGGTGATGCCAAGTTTTGTAATTGCCATAGTAAAAGCATAACAGTTGCTGAAACTGTAGCTGCAACAAATATAGCTGCCGTGAGTGTTTGTAAAAATGGAATATGCCGATAAATGTATCTTTTGATACCAAATATGACTCTTTTTGAAAAACTGGGATTTTCCTCAACTAAAGACGACGACGATGAAGGTATTGTTTGGTAATATAACGATTCGTATGATGGTGGATCTTTTGGTATCAAATATTGCTGTGTTGAAGACATTATTATAATAGGTATATGTATAAAGAGGAGAGGAAAAAAAAAAAAAGAATCCGCCACCATGCTGCAACACCGGATGTTTGTAAAGGGAAAAAATTAACCAATCAAATTATTGTGGCAGTAACTAGCTCTGGAGAATGCAAAACTTATCACTCTAGTATGTATACATACAGGCAAAATGAGAAAGAATGTAAATAAATAATAAACAGTTTATATAGTGTCTAATGGATCTCTATTCTCATTCTTTTTTCTTGCTTATTTCAACAAATGAAATTCACTAGTATAATCTTATCAATTGCTTTAATAGCCTTATCTGCATCAGCCGAAGCAGCCACATATGAATGTTCTGCATTACAAAAAGAGCTATACTACAAGCCCGTCGATTACTCTGCAACTCTTCAAGATATGATAGATGAAGCGAGCCGATCAGAGTATATTCATAATGATAAACATGTCCCTATGTTACCTTGCTAATATATCTTTACGAACGTAGAAAACCAGTGGTCTATTTAGAACCAGGATTATATACCTTAGATCCCTTAAAACCAATCGTTTTAAGAAAAGGCGTCTCTCTTAAAGGCAGTACTGTGTTACCCACTATCTTCACTTCCAAAGAAAAGGGTATTACAGGAACTATTCAAGGTATTTTACTAATGTACTAATTACTAGCTATAAGACTTATTGTGCTATAGTATTTGATGATAACAAGGCATGGACTGTTCAAGACCTTGTATTTGATGATATAAATATCGAAGTAAACGACAATGAGAATGAAGACGAAACTTCAATCAATGGCAACTTGTTTTTTAATGGTGGCCGAGGCGCTGTCATGGCAAAATACGGCGAGAAATTGTATATTGGTAAGTTAATGTTACTGTGTTTGTAAGTAATACTAATCCTCTATTATGAATAAACCAGACGGCAATATTTTTTTACGTGATGAAGTGCATCAAGGGACTGAGAAACTTCCTTCTTACAATACAACAAGTAAAAGACATTAACAAATACAGTGTACCAAAGACTAATGAACACAATGTAGATACTGGCGTACTATTCCAGACCCAAAAGAACAGTATCGTTTCAAACAACATCTTTGGGTAATAACGCATTTATTTATTCCATTTGACATACTTATCGAATGAATACAATTGCAGTTTAGATTTACGCAAGCTTGAAAATTTAGAAACCTACCTTCCCAAACAGCTCAAGACGCCTATAGGCAACTTGAAGTTTATCCGTGCTTGTCTTGGTGAGACCTTTCCTTTACTTGATGAGCAAGGATACCTTGCTTCGGGTGTTCAGCTTTATGCCACTAATGATATCACTATCAAAGAGAATATATTGGTATTTATACCCCCCCCCTATTTCTCATACAGTGTCTTATATATAATTTCTGATTATAGAATGCCACGTATCCCGATACAAAATTCATATCTCAAGATCATGCTATCAGTGTTGTTGGTAGTAACCAAACTTATGTATATCAAAATTTCGTTGCAGGCTGGCAAATTGCTGATTTTGGAGGTGCCGTTCGATTCACCTCCGCTGTAAGTCTCCCATAAATGACCTATCTCTCAACTCTAACTCTCATTCTCAACTCTACAGGTTGATGGTTATGTTGTTTCAAACTATCTAGCGAATACAGGTGTCATGATGTATGCAGCCGTTCATGCAGACTATAAGCAAGTCAGCAATATGGTAGTCTATAATAACTTTTTATACCGGTTCTTGGGCCACCAAGAAGCTCCTGTGCCTGAAGAACTCGATGGCTGGCTTTATGAAGGTGTGACCTTCTTTGATTTTTACACTGCTCGATACAACTACACAATACGACCTCCTATTTGGAACAGCAGCGTTCCTATTTCTCCTTGGGGATGGCACATTGTCGTCAGCGAAAACAAGTTTGGCGCTATTCCTGGTCTTGATCCTAACGTCATTAGTCTTGGCAACATTGATTTGGATGAAGCGTGGGTTGACCGTAAGAATTGCTATGTCACAGAGCCTCTCTTGGCTGGTGCTCGGGATGAGCATGTTGTTCCTCTTGTTTGGAGACAAAACTTTGAGGAAGGTGTCTACAGCAAGAATGGAGGAAAGGTGCCAAAAAAGATAGCCAAACATACCTCGAACGACTTGTATGATCAGGTGCCTGCTCATTTGCGTAACTTGCCCATTCCTGAGTACTGGAAAGCTTTTGTGTTGAAAAATGATACCGTGCCTATGATATCGCCTGATTCGCCGTGTTTTAAACGTACATCAGAAGCAGGTCAAGCGTTTTAGATAACTATGTTGCTATTTATTTATATTATCACATCAGTCAAAACATAAAGATAAATTATATATATTATGTATCTACACTTTGTGAAGTCTTCCACCACGAAAGGTTCTTGTATATTAAGATAATGCATCGGAAAAAGTTTCTTCTGGTCAAATGATTGTAGGCTTCTTTGTAGTTCTCTTTGCAAAAAAAGTAGATTTTAGCATCACTATATTTATGTGAAGTAGCTTCAAAAGATATAAATCCGACTGTCCCGTCCTTTTGAAATGGTTGTTGTGGTAGAGTAAATAGCATCACTCAATGCGATTTCTGGCATGAAGCACAACAGTCACTTTAATTTTTTTTTTTTTTTTTTTCTGTTTTCGCTAATTTCAAAGTTTCTTCTGTTCGAAGCTTTGATCAGATCAGTTATAAAATGGTTCGTTTTAAGAACCGTTGGGTACTATTTCAGATTATGCAAGATCCCGTTTTGAAGAATGGAAAAGTGATGCACCAAGAGAATCTTCTTGAATTAACCGACTATGAGATTAGTAAGTCTATCTTTCAATCGTGCGAGGTATATTACGGTCATTTTGGAAAAGGACAAGGAAGTGTTCAAGGTAGCTTGTAGAAAGTATTAGTGAAAACGCTCCATTAAGCCTGCTTGAAAATAGTGAAATGGTATAATGCAACAACAAAAATTGGCATTCTTCGAATTCCACGAGACTTTTTGGACATGTATTTGTCAACCATGTTTTATATGAAACAGGTTGCTAGTGTTCCTTGTAGTTTCACTATATTGCACGTGTCTGGTACATTAATCCTCATACAGCAACAAGCTATTGATTGGGATAGAAGGTTTTTCTTAAAAGAACAAGCCGAAGCAGAAAAGCAAGGTACAGTACTCAGTTTAAATGTTGTATGTAGCAGGAATTCATTTTTTTTTTTTTTTGCATAGGCAAAAGTTATAGTTTTGTGGATAAAATAGAAAAAACAAAGCAAACTCTTGCTCAATTGTCATAATTATAGATACATATATACCTTGTTTGTAAATAAAAACTATTGTTCTTCCAACATACGTCTGGGAGAAGGGACTTTAGCGAATAACGCTTTCATATGGGCGTATCCTCGAGTAACTGTCACTTAAAATATGTCAAGCGAAAAATTTGTGCCTACCAATTTTCTCTTCCTTTACAAATGAATGAATTTCCGCGAGGGTGGTTTTTCATTGAATGCCCAAGTAGACAGAATCATGTCTTGACTGTACCGAATATGTCTTTGCAGGTATTTTTGTAAATAATTTTACCGTGTAATTCGACATTAACGCATTCGTAGCCAACTACAAGAGTTGAATTGCGTCCCAAGAGCACCACATTATATGATCACCAATTGTGGTGCTTCCATGAAGGTTTCTTAATAAATAAACATTCTGGATGTGGTAAAAGGGAATACGTAGTATCTGTAAGAACCCTTATTAACTTTGCTTTTACAGTATTAGGGGTTGAGAAGGAGAGAAAGTTGAACAATCAAGCGATCTATCAACAAAAGCGATTAGAGGAAACGGAAAATAGAAAAAGACAACAATGGTTATATAGAGATTTTAAATTAATTCTAGCCGATGAATATGCTTTGGTAAGATAATAGGTCTTGTTTTTTAAGATTTTAACCATTTCACTTTGATAGAACGATTTGCCTGTGCCAAAAGTAATGAGCAACATAAGTGAAGCAAGTGATTATAGGTTGATAGTGCCATAAGAAAATGAAATGAAAAACTGTTATCAGACGACATATGTTTTGCTATTTCTTTTCTTTCTGTATAAATGAAAAAAGGCGTTCATGCACTTTATATTTTCCACCAGTTTTCACCTAATACTGTTTGCCTATACCGCGTTTACCATTATTATGTAGGATCTTTTTTAGGGAAATGAATTGTACAGGCAATTATTGAACAAATATGAGCTAAGCGTTCTTTTATATTAATGCAGGTAAAAATGTTTATGGTTGAGCTTACATTACGTGTAACCTTACAGTGCTCCAGTCGGCTTTCGGATGACCACTGGCGAACCCGAGAAAGTGGAACAAGCATTTTACAACTCTGTGAAAAAATATGGCCTCATTCACAATCCAGCATCTTTGAGGCTGCTTTTTAATAAACTACTAAGATTTGTAATAAGGCGCCACTTGATTAATAATTATCAGTGGGTGACAAAACATTTACTTTATAAGCGGTTATAATATATTGCCGCTTAACAAGATGCTGCAGTCTTCTAAACCTTGTTCCTGACTGTATTGTTTGGAATCCAAAAAAGGCAACTGCATAAATTACAAATCACGAAATGCGCAGAAAACTTAATAATATTTTATTACAACTTTGATTTAACGGACTTTGGGTTTTTCCATTGAGCCTTTCTCTTTTGAGCAAAGGCCATCAAACCTTCAGTGAGATTCTCGCCTTCTCTCCAAGCAGCTGCTTCAGGAGATTCGATCCATTCTTGAGTAGCATCTGTCATGGATGCGCGTTCAAGTGCTAATAAGAGACCTTGCTTTGTTAAGAAGACAGCATCAGGGGAGCTAAAAATAAAGATGAGTATGATCAATTACGCTTTTCAAGATCTCTAATTTACTTTGAAGTGATACGGTTAGCCCAGATAAGTGCAGCCTCAACAACATCTTTATCATTAGGAATAATTTCATTAACGAGACCATGCGACTTGGCTTCGTCTGCTTTCATGAAACGACCTGTCAAAACCAACTCAGAAGCAATTTGGTAACTCACAGAACGAGCAACTCTTGCAAGTCCACCAGCAGCAATCACAACACCTTGCTTGACTTCAGGTAAACCAAACTGAGACTTTTCAGTAGCAATCACCATATTACATGAAGCAATCATTTCCATACCACCACCAAGAGCAAAACCATTGACAGCAGCAATGACAGGCTTTCTACTAGTGCGTCTGTTGCTAAGGCCTCCAAAACCAGTTGGAGGTAAAGTAGTGCCACCGATAGAATTCTTATCTTCTGAACGAGCATTATGGGCACTTACAAGATCCATACCAGTACAGAAGGCCTTTCCACCAGCACCAGTGATCTTTTAAATAACTGTCAGTTTATTCTATCTCTCTTTTCAGGTACACAACTTACGACAATACACCAAATAGATTCTTCTTCTTCTGCCCAATTAAACACATGATGTAATTCCCAATTAGCTTCCGAGTTTAAAGCATTGTATTGCTTGACTCTGTTGATTGTGATCAATAAAATGTGAGGTTGAGGAATGGAGAGAATAGTGAATTTGGTTTCAGGTAATTGGGTCATTTTTAATATTTAGAAGAAAGAAAGAGTAACGTGTGCGTCTCTCCTCTATGTGTGTGCGCTTAAGTACTTGATTTTAATTCTCGTGCGCTTTTTTCTTCTTAGTCATTTGTTTTTCTCACCAAAAAGAGAAGATGTTTGAAACTCCGTTAATAACCGAGAATTAGAAATTCATGCACGGGTTTGATTTTCTGGTTTATTTACAGTTATACTTATGTACACAATATTTTTGCTTGGTTTCAAGCAACTACTTCATCTTTTTGAGCTAAAGGAGAAGGGGAATGATGGTGATTGAGTTTAGCAGCAATGATTTTCTTGGATTCTGGACTACTTGGGGGAGAAATACGAACAGGTACAGACTGAGCTTGTTGAATATAATTTAATATTTTAGGTGATTGCGAAGGACTAATCATACCATTATTGATGGTAATTTTGCCGCGACTGCGATCTTCATAAAGCGTATTAATATTTCCGTGATCACCCACTCGATACGATACTGCATAAGGATCGATCCATAATACAAACTCACGGGGCAAATGATGATGAATTAGTTCAATAGAACAGTCTGCCTTCAAACAAGCTATTTGAGCGCATTTCAGTCAATTTTTTTTTCGCTTAATTGGTTATCAAGAAGGTCTATTTACCTTGTGCTATAATGGGGTCAACTTGCCCATTAAAGTTAGAGATGGCTCTATAAGCATTTCCCCGATAAGGCTGTTGTGGATCCCAATGCCCAGTGTAATGCTCCTTTAAAAGCCCTGAAAGCTCTTCTTTAAACTTGTTTATAACTTCTAAATCTACTTTTGATTGCAATAATCTACCCAAGAATTCCGTTGCTTGTCCAATTTCAATATGCATTTTATATATTTATTATTATAAAGAAAGGAAAAAAAAAAAATCGGGGGACAAACTCAGAACAGTTTTTTTTTTTTTATTTGGTGTAAACCAATCAAATTTTGTTTATTTTAAATTTAATTTCATATTTAGACAAGAAAAACCAATACAGCAAACTGATGACAATCCAAAAAAAGTACATAGTCTTTACAAGGCACTTTGTATATTCAGCTAATTCGTTTATACTTATGTATGCATAGATTATTTTACCCCATAAGCCTGATATCAAGTTCATTAGCAGCAAGATTGTTAACGACCAATAGCATGATTTGTAGAATTAGATATAAACACGTTAACTCAATAGAAATACGTACTAAATAATTAGCCCCAATTCTTGTTAATAACTTTCCATAATGGTAGCATAGTTAAAATGTCGTCTTGCACGTCTTCAAAGTAATCTATCTTCCTGGCTGTTACTCATTACTTGCCCTTCTATGGTATCCACTTCTGCTTCAATTTTCAAATAATAGGCACAAAACTTTTATCTGTAATTTGATTCATTATGGCATAATTAATACTGTTATGTATATATCAATGTATCCTTTCAATCGCTCTTCTCTTTGTAAAACCTGCTGCAAATGAGGAACATGCCCAAAATGACATACAAACATTGCTATTTAATGTGGGGCAAGTAAGAAAAAGGTTTTATTGTCAAGAAGACTATGTTGTAAAATGTAACTGGTTTTACGGATTTTTTGCTGTGTATCTTTATAACAGACAAACAAATAATGCCAAAAGATGTCACATTGCTTTTGTAGTTATTTCATGGGACATAATGAACTCTGGAGTATTTTACTAGTAATATTCATTTCTTCCTGTGCCTATTGAACAAACATCAACCCAATATTTCTTCTTTAATAACAAGTCTTTTAAAATCAATTGAAGCTCATGCTGCAGGTCTAAGAATGAGTTTCCTTCTATATATGTAAAACATGTATTAGGATGAAGCGTTGTGTTTTTTCTATTATTGAAGAAGGGTTGTCCCCATATAAAAGCCTTTTCCTATGGCCTACTATACGCTTGTTCTATTCGTTGGTTATAGTGTGTTGCAAAATGGTGATACCGCTTCCAAATTGATACAATCAATTCTACTATTTTTTTACATGGGAAATCTAGTAGGGCTATTTGTAATATAGACCTGTTGGTGCTGATGATGCTCTTCTGCTCAGCCGTTATGAAATAATTTGCTCAATCTTTTGGCTCCGCTGTTAAAAATATACACTTGTTCTTCCATCACCAAAAGCAATAGTAACTTTGTTGCTCTTTCAAAGTAGAAATGCTCGAAAACCGATACGAAAAGCTTCTAATAACTTCCATTTGCTTAACTGGACAGTATGCATTGAAAAGAGTCAATCGTTTCTTCTTTTAATACGTTTAAGGGGGGGGGGGAAACGCACAAGCTATTTAGTCTGAACATATAAAGGGACTCAAGAGATGGCGTACTTGTTATATGATTAAACATATTTACTCCTTTGTGAACTGTTCAAAGAAGCGCAGTCATGGTATTGTTTTCATATTATGTCAAAAGAGTGTTTCTGTATTACTTGGACTAAGAAGACTTTGAGGATTGTCACTATTTGGAATAATGGGATTTTCATCAAACAGTGTTTTAAAAAAGGAAAAAGACCTGTGTGTTTTTATGCTTGATTGCTGTATTGTAGAACCAGATTTCGGGTTTCACCAAACAATATATGCGTAATAAATTGACCTCGCAGCACCTGGATTTTTTTTTTCCTTTGAAAATGGTACTGAGGACGTCCTATTTGTTAAATCACCTGTCAAACTATTCAACCAATCAATGCAATACAAGCGTCCTTTTCTCCTCTTGTATATTTTGAATTATTAAGCAAGACGCTTAATTTCAGTGCTAGTTTATTTTTGACACACATTGTAAAAAATTAATTGGGAAAGTGAGCCAATCAAGATGCAACACACACAATTCAAGTTCGCTTATTAAAAAAAAAACAGGTGCTTCATTTAGCTTTTTTTTTTTTTTTTCTTTATTCCAATCTAACTTCTCCATCATGGTTAAAAAGACCTTTTTGTTCACTGCCCTTGCTGCCACTTTTGCTGCATTAACACACACTGTTTTAGCTGACAGCGACGTGCTTTCTTTAACAGACAAGACTTTTGACGCTGAAGTTCTTGACAAGGACATCATGTTGGTTGAATTCTTTGCTCCTTGGTGTGGTCATTGTAAAGCCCTTGGTAAAGTCTCTTGATCTTTTCAACCATTTTATATATATATATATATATATATATTTTCTAACTCATGTATGTGTGTGTGTGTATATATAGCCCCTGAATATGAAGATGCTGCTACCAAGCTCAAGGAAACCGTTCCTCTTGCTAAAGTCGATTGTACAGAAAACCAAGATCTTTGTCAAAAGTACGACGTTCGTGGTTACCCCACACTCAAGGTTTTCAGAAAGGGTGAAACTTCTGAATACAAGGGTTCTCGTAAATCAGATGGTATCGTCAGTTACATGCAAAAGTAAGTTATTTTTTTTTTTTTTTTTTGGAAAGAGAGGGAAAAGAAAAATTAATCATGATGATTTATAGGCAAGCTGCTCCTGCTGTTACTGAGTTAAACGCTAGCAACTTTGGCGAATTCCAAAGCTCCGACCGTGTTGTCGTTGTTGGCTACGCCACTGACGAAGCCTCCAAGGCCGCATTAAAGGAAGCCGCTGATAAGCTTCGTGATGATTTCCTCTTTGGTATTGTGACTGACGAAGCATTGGCCAAGGAACATAAGGCCAAGGTCCCCAGTATCGTTCTCTACAAGCAATTCGATGAAGGCCGTAACGACTTTGAAGGTGATTTCAAATTGGAAACTATCGAAGAATTTGTAAAGTCCAACGCTGTTCCTCTCTTGGACGCCATTGATGCCTCCAATTTCCAAAACTATGTCGATGCCGAACTTCCTCTTGCTTATATTTTCGTTGATAATGAAGAGGATCAAAAGAAATTGGTCGAAGTGGCCACTCCTTTAGCACAAAAGTACAAGGGCAAGATCAACTTTGTCCACATTGATGCCAACCGTTATGGTGCTCATGCCGATAATTTGGGATTGAAGCAGCAATGGCCTGCTTTTGCTATCCAACATTTGGATACTGGAGCTAAATTCCCTCTTGATCAAACCAAGGACATTACCTTTGAAAACCTCGAACCTTTCCTTCAAGACTACGTGGAAGGTAAGATCAAGCCTACTCTCAAATCTGCTGAGGCTCCTGCTGATAATAACGGTCCTGTCAAGGTCGTTGTTGCTAATGAATTTAAGGATATTGTGCTCGATACTTCCAAGGATGTTTTCCTTGAGGTCTATGCTCCCTGGTGTGGTCACTGTAAGCGTTTAGCTCCTACTTGGGAACAACTCGGTGAAGCCGTTGCCAAACAAGACGACAGCATTGTGATTGCCAAGATGGACGGTACAGAAAATGATATTCCTGAAGAAGCTGGTTTTGAAGTGACTGGTTTCCCTACACTCAAGTTCTTCAAGGCAGGTACAAATGAATTGATTGATTATGAAGGTGATCGTTCCCTTGAAGACCTCGTCGAATTCATTCAACAACACAGTTCAAAGAATACAAAAATTGTTGTTGAAGAACAAGCCTCTGAACAAAAGGAAGCTACCCCTCACGACGAATTGTAAAAAAAAACAAAAAAACAAAACAAAAAGCTACACATATCCCCCCTCCACACACAAACATTTACACATAATAAAAAAGAGAAATTCATTTTTAAAGCGGTAGTTAGTATAGTTTATTTAATTGTGACCAATGTTTCTATTGACTTTGGTAACGGGATGACAGGTAATTTTTCTGGTGTTATTTCCTTCTCCACGCGTAGGATAGCCAACACAGACTTCTTTGACAGGAGCGGACGTGTGTTTCTTTGTGTTTTTCTTGGAAGTATGGTCCTTGACAGGATGTCTCCAGACCTTTTTAGTGGTTTTTTTCTTGGTGACAGTCGTGTGTTTCTTGGTTGTATGCTTCTTGGTAGTGTGCTTCTTGGTGGAATGGGGTTTCTTGGTTGTTTTTTTAGACGTGTGTTTCTTAGTCGTATGCTTCTTAGTGGTCTTTGTATGGCCCTTAACGGTGATATAACCTTTTATGAATTAGTTTTTCTTTATGAAGGTCGGTGCGTATTTTCTTTTTACCTGCGAATGAAAGATCCTTTGCGTTAGGGCCGGCTTCGATAACGCTAATGAAAAGTGGTTTTTTTTAAAAAAAACAAGTTTGATTGAAAAAAAAAAAAAAAAAAAAAAAAAAATTTAATAT